>JARHVA010003032.1:127500-415000 GCA_037957365.1 Torreya grandis | reverse complement strand
TAGAGACTCACCTCATTCCTTAGGTTGCCCACAAGCCTAGAGGTGATTCCATTGTGCCACTTGGATGATGAGAGATTTTCATCTCCTCAAGGGTGAATATCTAAGTGACAATAGTAACTAACACACCTCCATTACCTTGGTATGGAGACCCAATAGTTTCTATGGTTTTGCCTTGAATAAGTGCATAGTTTTGAGATAAATATGTGAAGTCATTTAATTTATAATTCAACATCATTTTATGTATTATGTGTCTATTTATATTTTACTTCTAATTTGATTAAACTGATTTTGGGTGAATGACTTTATTTCAAGCATATTAAGAGATTTGACATTTTTTGAAAGTGGAGGAAAAAAAAGGACTTTCTAGAATTTTAAATTAATACCAACCTATTTTAAATTTAATTTAACATCTTTAATTTTTTATTTAGCTATGTAAAATTTCACTTAGTCATAAACAATTACATGTATTAGCAAGTTCCACATAGAAAATTTTCCTATAATTCTACTATTTCAGTGTAATTTTAAAATTGTAATGTTTGGTCCATGCAATGTGTCACATTTATGTAGCTTCCTGGTCATTAAGTTCTTAGTGGACTATTTTCCATGTCCAATTTCCATAAAAATCCATGCATCACCTTATTTTATCTTTTTAACCACTCAAGTCCCTTCATAGTTTTTGTAGTATATGTGCCTCAACTGAGTATAGCATGATCCACGTGTCAAGTTTTCACTTGGTTTCATAATGTTAGTCCTTATGCTTTCACTTTCATATTCAAAGTTATTTTTCTAATCAGGACTAAGAAATATAAGTCATGCCAAGTGTAATTCATTTGAATCTCCATAACATTATAATAATTTCAACCAAGTTTGACTATTTGTGGGTCTTGTTAACAATTTCCATCATTGTAATTTTTGTAACAATTTAACAAATCATCATAGTCTATAGGTATAGAAATCATAAATAAGGTGCCACTTTTCATGATTGAATATATTTTCACTACTATTTTATAATTTACCCCTTCATTCATTCCACATGTCACATTCTCATAATATCATCATGATTTATAATTGAAAGAGATAAACATAGTGAAATAGGGTCATATAGCCTTAGTAGTGTGTAATTCAATCTGAAACTACCACTTGTCACCATATCATGTTCCCATAGAGGTATAAATATTGGTTTTATAATGTTAAAAATAAAGTCATAACTATGCAAAATAGTTCCATGGAGCACAAATTCAAATAAAAGAATACACGATGGTGTTGTAATGGTGGGCTTGCAGGTACATAAAGGAAGTGACTCAACCCAATAGGAAGCCATATCATAAAATTTACTATGAAATTACTAGAAATTTCATATTTTATCCTAAATAAAAAGAATAAACACATCTAAGTTAGAATTTCCCATGAAAAAGGCAAATTTAAAATGCAATTCAAATGTATTAAGATAGTAGGAAAGGTCATTTTTTTCATTACTCTACATGAACTAAGTTAATTATCAAGATATCTATGCCATTAAGAAGTGACTATATAGATATTTTTTTTGAAGAAACTAAGTGAATATATGGAGCTCTTAATTCTATATATTTTTAAAAAACTATAAATTATAAGATAAATTCAAAATGAGCATTTAATTTCAATACATTAGGAAAATTAACAAGCATTTGCATCCATACAATATAACTCCAAAGTGTAGGACACAATGAGATATTTGTGTTCATTTGGCACATATGAGATATTCATTGACATAACATTTGATTTTATGACACTGTATATGGATATTCCATAATACAATTCCATATTTGAAGAAATTGAGAATCATAAGGAAGTTAATGATGATGACCAACTCTCCATTGATACTAGGGAATACTTTGCTAACATTGTAGTTATCAAGGTAGTCAACTTACTTCAAGTTGTTAAAAATCCATAGGTATATCCCTTTATAAACTTAGTCTATAATGTATTTTTTTGGTAGTAGAATAAGGCTAAAAAATCATAGAGTATAATTGTATGACAAGTGTGTGTTTCACACCATGTTGTACATAGAATATTATTTTTATTTGTATGTGACTCTCTTTATACATCAAAAGTACTCAAAATGTAAAGTGTATTATTTTGGTTTGTAGTGAATCACATGAATGTGAAATGATATAGTATTTGGAAATTTCTCTATATATATCTCAATAATAATAAAAAGGGTTTCAAAACATAGAGATCAATATATAAATTTAGAAATGGTTTTCCTTATATTTCCTTGTGTTTCTTGCCTGTAATATATTTTGTGTTAATGTAAACCATTAAATATGAAAAATATTATAGTTTGAGTTGATGATATTTGTGAATCATGATAATTTTGCTATATCTCATTCTTATATTAATATAGAGTTTTATGCAAAAATATTTTATTTGTTTCTACAATACTCTACACATAATTATACCCTATTAGCATGTTTTGATGGGTTTTCTAGGAACCTATGCTAATAATGGTGTAGTTAGTATGGAATATTAAATCATGCTATGATGGATATCAAGATAGAGATATTTGGAGAGATGGATTGATGAATAAATTCATAATTTCATAGAGGAATAAGCAAAAAGAATAAAAATTTATGTGAAAGAAGTTATCCCCAAGAATATCTATGATGAAATATATGATATTTAATGGAGTAAATTACCTAGACTATTAGTTACATGGATATCAAGATTGGAATATTATTGTTTCCAGCCAAGGATAGAGTTTATATCTTGGACATAAGAGAACTAGAAATCTTGTGAATATTAGACACCAACTAGACTCATGTGATATATCATTGGGTAAAAAATCCTATTGAGAGATACAATACTAAATTTACTATACAAGGTTGCATTTCATTTGAGACTATGTAAGACCTACTTGTGAGAGGAATCAGAGGCAAGTTTTTGCAACAACTATTGACTCTCATCAAGATGTTGGTGGTAGAAAAGACCATGGTTCCTACCCATACTAACATGGAGTAGTATTTTTAGGAATTAGGGGGATGTGCATGATTATGGAGTGAATAATGAATAACTAAAGATGAAAGATTAAACTTATACCCAAAATATGGAAGATGCAAAGAAGTAGAGTGAAAAGTGAATTTTGGGTTTAGAGGGAGACTTCCAACAACAGAGAAGATAGAATAAACAAAATAATCCTATCATAGTTTTGAGTTGAAGTAAAGTATATAGTGCATAAGAAGATGAAAGAATGGGAGTTCATAAGAAACTAATAGAAGCTGGAGAATATAAGGATAAGGAAAGTAGTATACTTGAGAAAAGTAAAGGTATACATGAGATTACAAATATATATATGGATGATGAGGAAATGAAATAAAGTGTAAAGGTAGAAGAAGAATAGGTACACTTGTTATATGATAATTTTAGATCATAACTATAAGGGAGAATATTGTTTTGATAAGAAAAAGATCAGTATTTAGAATAAGTTATGCAAAGTCATAAGATGAAATTAGGTTCAAGTTATATTCCAATAAAATTCATAAACATGATAGTTCACTTCAAGGGTATACATGACTTATGCATAATTTATCATCATAAAAAAGAAAGAGTGCAAAAATTAGTAGACAAAGTACCTTTTTTGATACTTTTACTAATTATTTTTGGAAGTATAGTGTATAAACGAAGAAAGTTTTAGATAGGAAGACACTAATTGAATTAATATTTCAAGTTTTACCAAATATTAAGACTTTTCACAAGTCAAGTCCACCACCATCACCACCAATACCTTATTTTTTTTTTATTAATATTATAAGTATGAATTTGAATCTAGTATTTTTTGTCACATTGATACCATATGATGAGTCTAATGACCTTGAGTAGTATTTACTAAATTACAAGATGAAATGGTAGATCACAATTGTAACTTTAGAGGATGAAAATAAGTTTGAGCTCATAGGAGCTATAACAGGGTGAGATTTAGAGTTCATCTAAAAAGGAGATTATATAAGTTAAGGTTTAAAGATGTAAAATAAAATTTATTAGGTGAATTTAAAGTAAATAATTGTGTAAGTAAAATGACACAAGAGATAAAATATATTTAATAGAAAATAGACAAATTAGTGTGTGACTATGATTGTAACTTTATTGATGTAATGAATAGGGTAAACTTTCTATTCCAAGATAAATATAAGGTTGTATGGCTTATAAAATGCCTAAAACCTCATATTAAGTTTTGAATTATTCAAACTTACTTTTATAATAAGGTAGATGCTCAGGGAGTTGCACTCTAGGTAGAACAAATTGAGAACTATGGAGATAGTCCATAGCCCACTACATAGATGGATGCAAATATTGACATTGTGTTGTGAAATATGGATGAGTTACATAAAACTAAAAATACTAAGTTAGGCCTTTGGTGCATGGAATGTGGAAAAGAGGGGCACCATAGATATAAATACCCTAAAGTTAAGACACATTTCTATGAACTTTATTATGTGGTGGGACATGCAACTACCAAATGTAATTTATTACAATAGTACATCCAACATGATCACTCTCTATATTGTAACTTTTTAATTTGTACAACCATGAGGAAAATAATTATAGATCCTAATAGGAACTAAAAGAGGATATTAATAATAATGTTTTTACAGTTGTAAAACACTAGGTTCCTATTGTGAAGCCAAGAATCAAAAACCTAGTTGTAGACATGAGTACCATAATGTATATTGTTCTTAGATGGATATAAACCTCACCAAAGTATAAATCATAGGCTCTCATAGGTTAGACATCACAGGCTCTATAGTATCCTTAATAGTAGGTGGGATAAACACATCTATCTCCATAGAACCAACAAAATTAGAATGTTGTGTTTCCACAAAAACAATAAATTGGATGGAATCCATATAATTCCAAATGAATTCATGGGGGATATGATGGATCAAAACAATAAGGTTGGGTTTATTCAAAGAGTTAAGGAGAATATGAAAAAAATAATAAACATGATGTGGTTTCCAACATAGGAAAGGAGGTTATAGATGAGGCCACCAAGGTGGATACTAAGGGTGTCCTATCCAAGGTGAATGAGAAAAATAACAACAAATTGTATGCTATTTATGTGGTGAGTATAACCAATTCACACTTAATCATTATACCAATCCTCAAAGGCAAAGGTATTATGTTTATTTTATATTTTTAGAACAACAACACATAGAGGATTGTCCTACATTAGAAAAGTAGAGGAGATCAAATCCCTTGTGGAATGTGAATTTGATTAATTTTCATGATAAGAATCTTGTATTCCTATAATAAGTCACACAAAAAAACATACAAAACAAAGATTACCTCATTTTGAAATACCACATAAACAAATAATTATAAAGTTCCTATAAGATGAATATCTTAATCCTATGATAGAAAAGGTTTTGATGTACCAAATAACTCAAATTCTATAGAACATCAAACAATAAACTACATTAGAAGGTGATACTACAACTATTGATACAAATATTTACTGGTAGATTGTGCACATCATGAGACATGATAGAGTAATCAATACCTTGAATGATCTTCTAAAACTCTTAAACACTCTGAAAATGAATAGATATAATAGAATATTACAAACCTTCTGCATAAATTATTGGAGTGCATATAGAGGGGTCAATAACACACTAAAAAGGTGGTTTGGTATGTCTAATCTAAGAATCTATAGGATGTTGAGTCCATAATGGATACTGAATTGGTAGGATATAAGGTTATTAATGTTGTTTTCAACTTTGGGAGCATAGTTAATATGATACCATGATCACATGGGAGGCTATTGGATGATCAGCTATAGTCTAGTAATTCTAAGCCTCACTAACTATAGAAGGGTATAACACATTGTTCATCTCAAATATGTGGAAATCAAAGTTGTATACTTAATCTTGCAAGGAGATTTTTAAGTAATTGATATGAATTATATTTAAACATTCTACCCTATATTGAATGAAAATAATTAGGCTTATGTTGGTTGGATGACCATTAACATGGTGAATAATCACCTAAAAACACACCAAGGGGATAAAATTATCATTATTCCCTTGAATAAGAATGAAATGAATCCCTATATTATACTCAAGGAGTTGGATTCACCATATGCTTATAGAGATAACAAATGGTTTAATGTGGGTGTAAAACATAATCAAGATACACTATAATGTATAGGGTACCAATGTTTCTACCTAAAGCAAAAAAATCAATATCAATCATAAAAAAAAAACATAGTATCTTTCAACTTGTAATAACAAGGGAACCAACTTTGCAGTTCCAAATATTGTAATAACAAGGGAACCAACTTTGCAGTTCCAAATAGAGGACTATAATTTACCATCAGGGTAATTAAAAATAAAGTATAAATTAGATTTATTGTATAATGTAGGAGTGATAGATATGGATTATACTAAACCTACAACATAAGGTCTTTTAACTTAGGAAGTTGTGTCTTCTATCAGTGGTAATTACAATAAGCACATGTTGAATCGGGTGTGAAGAAATCATGAGGTATGCCCACTATGAATTATTTTCACCACCAAACACCACATACCTCAGTATTTTGCAATTGAATATTTGATCTAGTTCATTATTATATTAGAACATCATGTGCCTAATTTAAATCATAGAGTGAGTTATTTGAACTATACACTGAATGTATCTATTGTGACTTGGTTGGAAATTTATAGAACAAATACATTATAATGGGATGGAGCTTGAGAACTATTACACACTTGATTCCAAATACCATAGACTATCTCAAAAAGTAGACCTTTCTATGTGAGGGACACTACCTATAAATTCATCTTCATTAGTGTGTATATGTATGGTTTATTTAGGGTGTTAAACCCAAATATTGGGTGCACATTTCTAGATATACTCTAATAACTCTACCAACAACATGGTACATGTATCAAGAGCATAGAAGGGAGACACAAAATTTGCCATAGGTCTAACAAGATTTTATCTAGACATTTGTTTTTGAGGATGAGAACCTATTGGTACATAAATCTCTACAAAAGCTAAAGATATTCTTTTGTCATATCCAAATAAAATATTTTAACAGTACACTAGACTCCACTTTGCATGAGGAAACAACCAAATAATGACTGTATCTCTCAAAAACTATAAATGAAAGATATATGAGGTACAACTTATGATATAACCTTGAAATTTAATCTTGGACAAAGAGGAATATATATAATTTGATGAAAATGATGATGACCTAGATTTGGAAGGATTATTTGAGCCAGATTGAGATGTGGAGGAAACTGAGGCCAAAGTTAGAAAACACAATAAAGATAAAAGAACTATGAAATATACATATTTAAGAGAAACAAGGCCAAATAATAGTGCAATACTTGATTTCAAGTGGCTCCAATAAAACATATTAGGAACCATTAAAGAAATTAGTGGAAAACATTGGAATAGATTATGTGCCAAAATTTACAACTATAGGTGACTCATAGACAAAAAATGAGGTGTCTGAGGGATTACAATGTCTTTGAGATTATAATTATGTATTTCTAATTAAGTTCAAAGAATTAAAGAGAGTAGACACTTCCTTAGGTGAGATGCACATAAAAATAAAAGAGTGTGTGAGGCCTATGAATAAGCATCCATATAGGATAAAACCTAATGTGAAGTTGAAATAAAAAATTGAATTAGATCAAATGTAAGACACAAACATTATATATCTAGTGTAAAAGGCAAACTTTTTTAGCCCCGTAGTCATTTAGCCTAATAAATATGGGGAAATTAAAGTGTGTGGATATTATCATGCACTATATTATGCCTCCATCAATGATCCATTCCTAATTCTATTCATTTATGAAGTCTTGAATTTAGTCACAATGCATGAATTATATTAATTTATAAATGGTTTTAGTGGTTATAAAATTCTAATCACAATAGAGGATCAAGCCAAAATAACCTTTTTAATAAAATGGGGATCATTTGCATACAAATTAATGTTGTTTAGATTAGATAATGCTTTAGATGTGTTCTATAGAGATGTGGTTTCTATTTTTAAATATTTAACCTATAATTTTCTTGAAGTCTACTTAGATTATTGGGATATCTTTTCTTTGTTCAAGGAGCACTTTTCTAAGTTACAACTTATGTTGGAACGGTACTTAGCTATGCACATTTCACTAAATATTAATAAGTGCTTATTTTTCACACTTTTGGTGTTTTATTAAGACATGTAGTATTTAGTGATGTGATTTTATTAGACCTAGCCAAAATTATGGTAATCATGGCCATGTTTCTTAGTATAGGTTCGATAGAGGCACAATATATTTTAGGGCATATAAGATAATATAGAAAATTTATAAAAGGATACACAACTATATCTGCCCCTAGGTGAAAAATATTTTTAAAGGATACTAGGTTTGAATGGACTAAATAATTCCAAGTAGTGTTTATAGATATAAAAATGATATTGGTAAAAGAGCCCATTTTGGTTTGTATTGACTAGATCAAACTTTTTCATGTTCATGTGTATTCTTCCAAAACTACAATAGGAGTTGTTATCGCAAAACCAAGAGACATACGACTGGATCATCCCATTCACTTCATAATTCACAAACTCTTAGCCAAAAATAATAATTATATGACTATGGTAAGAGAATCTTTGGCAATGGTGTTCACACTATAAAAGTTAGGCGCTATCTCCTAGCAACACCATATAAATTATTCATAGTTTAGAGGCTTTATGATACCTAGTAAATAAGCCCATGTTAGGAGGCAATATATCTTGAAGGTTGCTATTTTTTCAATAATTCCATTTTAGAATAAATGTGAAGCCTGGGAGAGAGAATGTAATAACAAACTACTTAAGATGGGTATGCAATGGAGAAGAACTAGAGGAAATTAAAAATGAATCCCTTGATGTGCACCTATTTTGAGTTTCTATTACTCATAAAAATATGCAAGACATTGAATATCCTAGAACAAGGGATATGTCCTGGACACTATATAGAAAGGGACAAAAATAAGTTAATCACATGAGCCATTCATTTCAACATTATCAATAGTTTTTTGTATAAAATGGGCAATGATGGAGTAATTCACAGAGTATCTATATAGCATGAATGACCAAAAATTATGTAATAATCACATCAAGGAATCATGGGAAAACTTTTCACAAGAGAATTTGTTGATGATTATATTTGTTATATCAATGAATCATCCCTTTCACCTATCATGTAGGTTAAGATGGAATCGTAATAATTTAATAGTTTCATCTAAAAAATCAAAAGAGATCTAAAAGATGCATAAATAGGTTTTTAAATGATCTAAGATAATAATAAGTATACCAAATGCTTAAAAATATTTTATTATTAATTTAGAAATCAAATATTCTCTTTGAAAGAAGGAAACATATATGATTATGTAATCAATCCTATTTGCTAGAGAAAACCAATGAATTAGATAAACTCTTAAAGGGAAAGATTTATGTTCCTTATTAAAATTTATGAATCAATAATGGATTTAATAAGTTAATGCTTGACTCAAAAAAGGTCTAGTGAAAATAAACAAATAGAGCAGAAAGATACAAAAAAAAAATTGAAATGATAACCACAAAAAAAGATAGATATAACAACTAACATTATAAAGAGATCTAAAACCTAAATCTGAGAAAGATAAGAAAAAAATAGAAAGAAAAGAAACATTAATCTAATGAAAAAAAAAATTCTAATAAGAGCAAACTACAAAATAATTATAATAAGAGCAAACCATAATAAAACTAAGAAAGAATCTAATAAATCTAATAAAACTAAACAAATAAAGAAAGAAAACTAAATCTATTCCAAAGATCAAAGGTGGTTAAGAAATCAAATAAAATAGCTTAAGTTAATTAAAACTAAAAAATCAACACTAATAACTGAAAGTAAAATAATCTAAGTCCAAAAATTATCAAAGCAACTAAATAACTACATCAAACTATTCTTTATTAAGCCCACTAATTAAACTAATAACTGAAAGTAAAATAATCTAAGTCTAAAAATTATCAAAACAACTAAATAATTAAATCAAACTATTCTTAATTAAACACACTAATTAAACTAAAAATTAAATTAAGAAAATAATCTAAAGATTAAAAAAATATTTATGAGTCTTTTAATAAAGAGTCATCCTAATAAGTAAATCAAATTTTATTGAGAAAATTTGTTTATAATACAAAAGTCTTTAACATAACAACCAATACAATATGAATTGATAATAAAACATATCACACATAGTGAAGTATTCATCAATATTCACACCAAGTAGTCATATTCTTATCATATCATTGAAAATCTATAACCATCATAAGATGTCAAACCTAACATTCCTCAGATAATTGGTTCATAAAGTGAATAAATAAACTTGGATATACATGTGCTTGTTAAGTAAGTTACATAACTGTCAGAGAAAGTGTTATTGATCTATCTACAAGAGTTGTTTATCTTAGAGATATTGCACAAAAATAAGTATGAATATGGACTTGAAATGAATCAAAATTCTTTCAAAAATACCTATGTAATGTTCCTCCTCTTCTATGTCTTTTTTTTTTAATAATCAATTCCTCTAAAGATGGTTTGAGGAATATGTTATAACTAAGTTATAATTAGTTATTGGTTAGGAATTGATTGAATTTAATTAAGTCAATTAAATTTCAATTATTACCTGACTCTTTTATACTTTAAAAATAAGTCTTAAGATCAAAATTAAATATAATAAATCAAAGGGATTGACTTTAATTAGGTGGGAGTTCTTAGACAATATAATCTCCTAAATAAAAAAAATTATGAAAAAATACCTTAAAAAACAAAATTAATTAAATGAAAAATATCACATCTAAAATTTATCCATATGCATTAAAAATATAAATTAAAATATTCATATCTGAAAATGTTTTAAACTATAAAAACCACTGTCAAGCAACTAAAAATATTATAAAATATAAAAACATTGTCAAGCAAAACTTAAAACAAGTATCTAACAAGTATCAAATTGAAATAAATTATTTATAAAAAAATTTACCCATCCTCTGAATCTGATAGTATTTCAATTAATGGGTATCCCTTATCAGTCATGTA
Source organism: Torreya grandis (assembly GCA_037957365.1). Lineage (NCBI taxonomy): Eukaryota > Viridiplantae > Streptophyta > Pinopsida > Cupressales > Taxaceae > Torreya > Torreya grandis. The sequence continues at coordinate 403,907 of JARHVA010003032.1, read as the reverse complement.
CTCAGTATAACTCATGTTGGTCACCAATAACTTGATCTACTTCTCTACCTCCTCATCTTCTTCATATCCACTTCAAAATTTACTTTCTTCACCATCTTGGTTACTGTTGGTGAAGATGAAGGACTTATTTCTTACCTTTTCTTATTCAATGGTAATATTCTTTCTTGCAGTTGATGATGAAGAAAATGTGCAAGGTTAAGCTTAAAATAAGTGGCATATGGAGTAGTAGGTTTATGAGACAAAACATTTTGGTTCAAAGGTACTAATGCATTAGAAAGGTGTAACTTAGAAACTTGATGTAAGTCGTGTCTAGGAAACTATTCATTTCAATGAGGAGAATGATGAGAAACTGAATTATCTTTTGATTATAAAGTAGTTTGCATTCTTTGAGAACCGTTGGAATTTATAATTTCATATAAAGGATTTATCTAATAAATAGTTTTCCAACCTTGATTTCCTCTACTATTCATAGGGTTAAATGGTAAGGCTTCCAAAACATTCCATAAATTAGGATCAATGTGTATGAATTTCCCATATTAAAAGGTCTAGAGAAACTCCTACCAACAAAAAAATGACCTCTAGACATAAAACTATGATAAAAAGAGTTTTCCCTATTGTCAAGTTGATCTATTATCCATGGATTTCCCTGATTATTATTTGAATTGGGGGGATCAACCCTGACATTCTAAAAAATAAAACATGTAAACCAAAACTCCTTGAAAACTGCATATCAAAATATATAACTCCATTAAATGTCTAAAAATATAAATAAATTTCAATAAAAATTGAAAATTTTAAAATAATATATTATCAAGAACATACATAATCTACTAAAACTAAAATCATCACTCTCAAACTCCATTCACTATTACCAAATAAATACTAAAAAACTATCCTTGAAAATTTCAAAACCTATAAATACCTCTATTTAAAATGGTCATAAAAATTTCACTTTCATACTATAGTTTAAACCTTACAGTCTCAATTTTATAACACAATTGTATATAAGGGATAGAGAAATTAAAAAAAAAATCTCAATATTTTTCACATATCTTTTTTTAATATCAAAAACTCCTTTAAACTTCTAGCACTGATGTCAAAAGAATAGAGATATGTATAATTTCAAAACCAAAGAAAACAACATAGCAAACCCACTATATAGATTTGTATTAACTATCAACTAAACAAATCATAATAATTTATGATAAAATTGAATGTTTCAAAAGATATTTTGTTCATACAAAAGGAGTTTTAAACTCAAATGCATGCAAATATACCAAGAACTCTGTACTAATGAAAACCTTGTTGCTTAGATCAAACACGTATTATAATTAATTGCATATAAAATTTTCAAATATTCTTGATAAAAACTAAGTATTCAAATAAAATATCAAATATTATGCTCAATCCCATACCAAATAACTTTTATCTTCCATAATCACTTCATAACTGATTATTTAAATTGTTTTGTCAAAGCCAAATGACATGTAGACAAAAATTCATCACTTTTCATTTCTCATAATAACATATTATATATTGCATGTTCAAAATCACTCTTTAATGAATATTTTAAAAAAATGTATATTAAGATCTATATATTTTTTTATTTAAATAAAAATAAACATTTTACTTGAAAATTTTTAAACTACATAACCATTTAACCAACTTTTTTCAGATTGATTGATTTAAAATAGCTTCTAACATATTCATCAAATCAATTTTAGCTAAGATTAACAACAAATTCTTCATACTTGTTTTGGTCATAAAAATTGAAATAGAAACATACATTTCCTACAAATTTCTTCAACAATTTCCATTTTTTCTTTGGCTCTAGGGCTTCACTTCTGGAATGAGCTTGTCAAGAATGACAACTAACCAAAATAACTTTACCTTTTACATTCTACTTAACTTTAAGTACTATAATTAATATTTGTTAAACCAATATTGGCTAAAAAACTAGATAGTACTTATCTCTAGCTCCACTATTATTTTTTTTAAGAACTATGATAAAAATAGTGATGACTTCTATTACCACTAAGCCTTCCTTTAACAACCTCAAATCAATGCACAATACACCAACCTTAAATACCAATAATTACAGGGAATAAAATAAATCCCAATATATATGCACCAATTCTTGGGTTCATTAATAACCATTACTTGCCACTTAACCACTTACCCATGCTTCAAACTCAAAACTAACCCAAGTAACACTTCACCACCTTTTCATTCATCAAAAACCATGTAAATCAATTTATTCTAAATAACCATCTTTGATACAATGAAAATCATCTTAATTTATAAAAATACCATCTTATTTAAATATTACTAACCTTCAACCCATGTCATGATGCAAATACTTATATCAAAGTATTTAAACTAAGACCCTTAGAAATATTTAGGTAAACAAAATAACCCTAATAGATATTGTTAAAAATAAAACATTAATTTAAATATATAACTACAATGATTTCATGATCCATAAATATAATTCATTCATCAATGATCAAAACCGTCCTAAGCACTTTACATTTAATTCTTATCCTAAAATGCTACTACTTGATGACCTTATATATCACAGTGATTATGAATTTATTTATTAACTAATATTCATAAAACATGCCTTCTATTAATATGCATATATCCATTTTTTTCATTAAACCCATAAATTATTTCAAAACCACTTGTAATGAAGAGCAATAATTTCACCACATATAGAATCATGATAAATATTTTAACATAAAATGCATATTTAAATGACATAATAAACTAAGACCACCAACTAAATTTTTTAGATGTTATGACAATGTCATCGATATGGTAGAATCTTCACAAAGTATTTTCTTTGAAAAATAAAATGAGGGGTGTTATAAAATAAGTTCAACATTGGCAACCTTGCTAGCTAGTTTTGATAATAAAATAAGGTAGAAAAAATATTAAATTTGTCTATTAAAGATAAAATATTTGAGAGTGTAATTTAGGTCAATTATTTTTTAGGTAGCTAGATATGAACCCCTTTAGTTATGAAATTTGAAGGGATGAGGTGTTCAGTTAACATGGCACAAAAAATAAGAAAAATTAGAAATGGAATTTTGGGTTGAATAAGCAATCAATTATAAAAATATTTAAACATAATTTATGAAAAATAACACTTTTAAACATATTAATAACTATTTTCAAGCTCATTTATAAATCAAAACTGAATCATGTTATGTAAAATCATCTTACTATTATTGAATACTTATAAACATATTACAGTTTTCACCTTTTGTCTTTCTTCTTGATGAACTTCATTGAGGTAACTAAACATGATGCAATAAAAAAAAAGAAACAAAAAAAGAAATGCAAAATAAAAATATATAAAGAAAACAAACAAAACCTAAAACAAACATATTATATACCGATTCCTTTCTAAGAAAACATTATTATCTATGGATTTTCTATAGATGATAATTTGATTTGATTATTATTAACTAAGTTGTAAGTCATATGATATTATGGGACAGTGGTATGTTATTTTGGTTTCATGATTTCACTGCTTTGAGTTAGTTATAGTCTATATTCATTATTTTGTGATCATGTTGACTTATTAATTTAGCATTATTTTATGATATACATGTTATGATATTATAGACTAACTACCTGTTTGGCATGAGTTGGATGCAAGAGAGATTCATACCTTAAAGTAAGATTGAGGGAGAGCATCATCAAAGAGGGTGACATAAATAGAAATATTGGGGGACAATAGAGGAATGAATAGAACCTTGCACACACCACATTAAATAATACATATTAAATACATGGTTTGAATTATTTGTATTTAGATAATTATTTATGAATATGAGTTGTGTGCTAGTTCATTTAAATTATTATGAGAAAATTAATCTAGTGATATTGCATTATAGAAAATTAATTGCGTTTTTAGTTATATAAAAGAAGAATATAATTGACTTTCATTAATCATTATTTACCTATGCTAAATTAGTAGTAGATGACTAATTTTGTCATAATTAGTAAATGTATTATATTTAATTATAATTAGAAAATAAAAGATTGATAATGAGTTAATTCTTATTAAAGTTAGTAAACTATATAAAAAAGGAAAAAAACATAAAAATGGAATAAAAAAAGGATTTTTGGCTTTTAACATTAAAGAAAATTAGATAAAATAAGAAGACTTAGTGCTATGAAAATATTCTAGAAATAATATAGAAAAACAAATTAGGAATTTTAAATTTAGAAAAAAGAGATCTTTAAATTTAAAAAAAATCATACATGAATAGAATAAAAGAAAAAAGGTAGCTTAGAAAAAGGGAGTGCCACATCCATAAAATAAAAAGAAAGAAAGGAGGAAGGGTAGAGCATCACATTGAGGATAAGGAGAAGGATGGAAATAAGCAAAAATTGTCTAGATAATGCCTTGACAACTCAGCAGTTTAACAAGGTAGGTGGTGTCTTGAAATTTGTGTGAAGTTTGTAATCTGTGTATGAAAAATCTAAGATTATTTTTAAATAAAACCATGGAATAATATATGACTACTAGATTACTTCCTATTAGCATGGCCTTAAATATCAATACCATTTTTTTGGTATAATTAAGTTAAATATACAACAAACTATATATAAAATAGTATAATGAACTATACATATACAATATATATTTATGTTATACTAGTTCAATAATATGCATTAAGTAGGGAAACTTATTATTTACAGTGACTGGATTGGATATATACCCAATAATGGATCTCTCGAGTAAATAGACATATACAATGTTTTTTATTAAATCCATGCAGCTATACAATAGTAGTTCTATTAAATATTGTATGCAACTATACTATATTCAATACATACATCGATATAGTATGTGTAGCGATTTGATATATATTTGAATATAGAACCACTGGTGTTTTATTTGATACATGCAACAATCTAATGATAATGCCATATAATTATCTGAATGCAAATTTTCATGTTATAAGGTTTATATAATTAAAAGAAAGGAATATATATGAATAGTGTTATAACCTTCTATGCTAATTTTCTAAATGAGTATATAGATATAGTTTTAAATTAGTGCTAATTGGAATAGTTGAATACACACACACACACACACACACACACACACACACACACACACACACACACACACACACAATGATGAATTAAATGTTGTGAACTAGATAAAACAACATATAAGAGTTGTATAAATACTGAAATGTGTGTGTGTGTGTGTGTGTGTGTGTGTGTAGTTAGTTAGTTTTAAATCAAAACTAAATGCATATTTGAATAAAATAATAAAGGAATTTAGATGGTCGTGTTATACATAGACATGTTATACAATTACTTTGCAGGCTATAGGAATGAGTATAGTTAGGTCGATCTATATTAATCAATATTATTGATTTATTTATCACATAAGCCTACAAATGATTATATGTATTATAATATAGAACTATAAAAATACAATACATGATTATATATATATATATATATATATATATATATATATATATATATATATATATATATATATATCAAAGTGGCAATCTTTGTAATTGTAAATATAGCTTGTATAACAACCTTATGTGATATAGGTTGATTTGTTTTGATCTAGATAATACATCATTGAAGTCACTATAAATAACCATAAATTAGGAAAACAACTAAATCTTAATCATGATATAATTGGTGACATTCTATTTATTTCATTATATAGTTATAAACATTTCTAATAGCTTGTAATGTGTATATAAAGGATGGACTATGATATTATTAATTAATTATAATGAGTATATAATCCAATGTGAACATGAATCTGAAATAACTAAAGGAACCATAAGTGTATATAAATGGTGGTATTGCTTAGCTAAGTAAAGTCAAAGAATAATTGAGATGACATTTTTAGGTGTATACTAAGTATAGGAATCACATTACCATCTGAAGCATAAATAAGATATCCTTATTTGGTTATAATATGATTATAAGGAATATAATGTTAATATATTAATAGCTTATCGGTTAATGTTGTAGATTTAACTATATTATCTTGGTAGTTAAGTAGATTATCTTCTAATGTAACAAGATAATATGTATATAATGATGATATATATGTGAGTGATGTTAACTCAGTATACCTATAAAGCTAAAACTGGTATATTTATATATATCATAATAATATCATGTGTGATATAGTTGATCTACTATATATACATAGGATCATTTGGATCAAGAACTATGTTAAATATCATATTGTTTGTGCACTATCATCTTGAATATGTTGAATATAAGACTCTTTAATCATAAGTATACTTATATTATTAAAAGTTGATGTGGTTAGTGGGTTGGTATATGCCATGATTGTTCCATTAATGGTTACTATATTTATGAGCTATAGGTATTGTTAATTATGAGTATACTATAATATAGTCCACTTATACTTATTGAAAATTATTGGTTACTGTCTTATATTTTGATCCATTATAAGTTTGGGTATGAAATGTACCATGAGTGTACTAATATGTATGAGGGTGTATACATATATGGATTATGTATATTAATACATTAGAATGTGTACCTATAACATATATTTTGACTAGTATATTATCATGGATTTGGGTGATTCATTTATCTATGTACTTGATGAGACTTTTATGTATCATATAAGATCAATTTGGATATTTCTGAATACTTTTATGTGAACCCTAAAATGAAAGACTATGTAGTCTTGAGAACTTGTTTACGGAGTTACATACACTTTGATTATATCAAGATGAAAATATATTTAGCTAGGGATAAAAAATATGAAAGTTAATTACATTGTTGAATCCATTATCTTATTAATATCATCAATATATATATTTTGTGAATAAAAAAGTTATAATGATTATTGAAATCATATGGAGTTTTTGATTGGAGATATAAATGATTGCTAGTATACAGTAGTGAAAACTTGTGTGTGGCTCATATTATGAGTTTATATATATATATATATATATATATATATATATATATATATATATATATATATAAGTGCTTAGATATATATAGAATATGTTAATGAATTCAAGATATACTCAGTTGGTATAAACTGCACTTGCTTACTTGTTATTTAGGTTTATAAGACATTTGATTTTTGAAATTATAAGACTAGTTGTTTGTGATTGAGTAGTGTGCTCATTTAAAATGAACTACGATATTATGGAATGTCATAGAGTGTATTTTATTTGAAAACTATAGTCTAAATGTATGTTATACCTAGGTGGTACAAAATTTAGTTGTTATGTCTAGATTCATTCATATGCTTGATGGACTAAATGTATGCATTTAACATATTCTATGATAGTAGGAATTATTATATTGTGTCTTATTAAAAAAATTATAATATGCAACATAATATACATATTATACGTGGTTTGTATAATTTTTACTTATTTTCTTATTAATTATGTAATAAATGACATTGTGGAGATTCATTAATGCTTTTAATAGACTAAATGTATGCAGTTGATTATTCATGTACTTAACATGTTTTGTGTTTCATAGTAGGAAGTATTAAATATGAATTTATTTATTATATATGTGTTCATCAAATCTCACATTGATCATACTTGGTAAGTAATGAGACAAACTTCACTAGATCACTAGAATCACAATGCCAGATGAAGGTAATCCGATCAAGTGATATGTATGAAATTAAATGATCCTATAGATCAATAACTATTAAAAAATTTGGAAAAAGTAATGTTAGTGATACATTATCATTTCATGTGTATGATTTACGTTTTTGTGTGATATCTTGTTAGAATAGGTTTCTTTATGATACACTGCATGTTTTATTTAGAAATCATATAACACATAAGTACTAGCTTGTCTCTCTAGATTTCCACAACATCACTTTCTACTCATGTATGAAGGGAGGGAAATTCCGTAATTAGTAATTGTGTGGGTGATTGATGATCCATGGTTGATGTTGAAAAGTGCTCAGATGATGCTTTCCTTTTCCACAATATTACTTACTTGGAGATGACACTTGAGATTACCAGAGATACTAGAGTTCGATAACTCATGTTCTGTAGAGATTTGTATCATGTATCTTGTATCTTATACATTATATTTTATTTATTATTATTGATATATTATTATAATGAAATGTAATTATTACTTATTTTATATTGATATTAGTGGTTGTATGGTTGTACCAGTCATAGTTGGACATTTGTAATTATTTTTAATATTTGGTTATGATATGTTTCATATGTTGATAGTGATCAGTGGATTGTTAGATGTCACATGATTATTTATAGTTAACATAATTAAATTTTTTCAACTTAACCAATAATAATATGCTCATGATGAATTATGATGAAGGAATACATTTATTAAATTTAAAATGAAATTTTTATCATGTTTTTATAATTCAAACCTAGTGGGATTGTTACAAATAGGAAAAACAAATAGAAAAGAAAGAGATAATGAACAAATAGTTTTAAATGATGAACATTGATTGAATAACATAGCCAATTTCCTGCCAAATCTTGTAAATGAAAATCATTTTTACCAAATATAACAAAAATTCTATACAGTCCTAACCATAATGAATCAAATTTATGATGTTTACCTAGATCTTCATGAACTTTATTCTAATAAAGAACTAGATCTCTAGCCTTAAATATTTTATTTGTAACCTATTTGTTAAAAAACCTCTTTAACTTATTTTTTATTCTAATAAATTGTGCAAAGTAGTAGGTTTAATTTCATTCAAGGCTAGTGAATCATTTAATCTTTGTTTAATTAGATTTGTATCCTTTGATAAGTATTGTAAATCTATATTAGCAAATGAAATTCGTAATTATATTTGAAAAGTAGCTTCAAAACCATAAGTCAATATAAAAAGTGAGTATCATATATATATTTTGGTAATAATTCTATCTGCCCATAATGCTTCGAATATTTTAATATGCCAATTTTGTTTATTTTTGCAAACTATTTTCTTCATGATAGAAATAAAAAAATTGTTTGTGGACTCAACTTACCCATTTATTTGAGGGTAATACTTAAATGATTAGAAATTATATAATAAGTTCCTATAAATTCTAAGTACTCATTAGAATAAAACTAATGACCATTATCTAAGACAATCTCATAAGGTACACCAAATCTAAAAAAGATCTCATCCTTAATAAATGTACTTATTTCAGATCTCACTAAATTTTTTAAAACCTTTACTTCAAGCCGCTTTTATGAAATAGTTATTTGTTGTTAAAATATATTTATGAACAACATAAAGAGGATAAATATCAAAAATAAAATCAATTCCCCATTTTTAAAATGGATTTTTTAGAATAATGATATTCATAGGCATTGTTGGTAATCTATCCTTACCACTAAATAATTGACAAGGCATAAAATAATGTACTAACTTATAAGTATATTGAAATAATGTAGGCCAATAATAAATTACACACAAAATATTATAATCTATTATTTTTGTAGCATAATGACCACCACAACTAACTTCATGACATCCTCTAAGAACCTTTTGATTTTGATCATGAGTTAGACATCTTAGTAATACACCATCTTGATTTCGATAAAATAAAATATTTTTAAGTAAAAAAAATTTAAAGCCTACACTCTTAATGACCTTATTTGTATTTTATATAGATTTTTAGGACAAGATTTATTTTTAAAATAATATACAAGGTCATGATACCTATCATCTTCTACTATTAAATAGTTCCAATCTTTCATTTCAAGCCCAAACTTAAAAGTTTTTAAAAAATTAGTAACTTTCATAGATTGAAAATACGGTATAGCATTTAAAGAGTCATCAATAGATAAAACCCATACATTAATATTAGAAGAATAATTTTTATCTAATTGCTTTGATAATTCATTTATTTTGATAGTTTTTGATGTTTCAAATTCAAGGTCAAATTCTTGGAATCTTAAAATCCACTTTGCTAACCTTCCTTGAATAGTAGGTTGTTTTGAAAGATAGGATAAAATGGAAACATTTGATATTACTAACACTTATTTATAATTAAAAAATAAAGGAATTTAATTAAAAAATAAATAAAAGATAAAACAAATTTCTTAGTAAGAGGATACCTAGTCTATGTGTCTTTTAAGACTTGACTCATGTATCTAATAGGTCTTTCACTATTACTTTTATCCTCTTGTTTAATCATAGTACCTATTGATTTATCTATATAATTAAATTAAATGATGAAATAAATATAAAAATTAGGTTTAACAAGCATAGGTGAACTTTCAATAATATTCTTTACATTTTTAAAAGTAGAATCATTTTCTACATACCAAAAATTTGACTGATTTTTATTAAGCAAAATATATAAAAGATTAGATTTATCAGTAAAATATGATATAAATTTTCATACAAAATTTATTTTGACAAAGAATTATTTAATAATTAATTGATATTTAGGTGGTTACATATATTTTATTGCTTTAACACATTCAAGATCAATCAAAATTCCATTCTTAGAAATAACGTATCGTAATAACTTACTTTTCATAACATCAAAAACAAACTTTTTAGGATTAAGGGAAATACCATATCTTATACATATTTTAAAAATTTCACATAAATGATCCAAAGGATTTTTTATTGTTCTAGAATGGACTAAAATATCATCTAAGTATACTTGCATAACAATACCGATTAAATCATCAAAAGCTACATTCATAGCTCACTAAAATGTCACACCTGCATTCATAAGACCAAAGGGAATCTTATTAAAGGTGAAATTTTATCTTCAATATGTAAATTTTATCTTGTCCCTATCATCTATATTCACAAATAGCTGATTATAGCCTAAAAACCCATCAAGCAAACACATCATTTTGGATCCTATAACTTGTTGCATAATTTGATCAATACTTAGAAGAGGAAAATTAGCTTTTATGCTATATTTATTCAAATATCTAAAATGTAAAAAAATTATAATATATTCACTATTTTTTCATGTAGGCACTAAATTAGCTACCTATTCATAATATGTTATAATAAAAATTACACCACCATCAATCATTTTATCAAGCTCTTTGTTAATGGTGTCTTCCAGCAAAAGATTTGTTTTATATATTTTTTACCTGACAGGTTTAATATTATGATTAATAAGAATATCATGTATTACATAAGTATTATCATACCCTTTTAAATATTTTTAAGATTAGAAAAAATATTAATAAATTATTTAATTTTTTTAGTAAACTTAACTTTCTCATCATGAGTACACTATATTCTCAAATAAACAAACTTTAGTTCTTCATCAAATCTAAGGTTTATTGGGATAGTTTCTCCAATAATCCTTCTAGAAGGTTCTTCACTCCATGAGAACTTAGATTTATCATTTGGAGAAAACATGGATTCTAAGCTTACCAAACTAGCAGGTAATTTATTAGCAGTCAATTACAAATAATCTCCATAATTAAGAGCATAATCATAGTTATCAAAATAATTGCTTTTGATAAAGGCATCAATATGTTCATCACAGTAAAAAACATGTCAAATTTAATATAAATCAAGAATTTTAGGCCTAAATATTTCTATAAAAGAAAACTCTATAGTAGGCTCTATTTCTCTTTTAGTAGGGTTTGAAGTAAAAACAACAAGTTTATTAACACGTAAATTGAATTTTACGAGAACCTGTGTGATATTAAAATCTTCAAAATGTTTAAGTAAAGACCAAATATTTTGAGTATAATGATGAAGATGAGTCTGATTTGTCTTATAAATTTTATTTATTTATCTGATAACTAATTTAGAATCACCAAAAACTTCTAAGTGTTTAACATTCAATTCTATAGATTTTTCTAAACCAAGACATAGAGATTCAAACTCTGTTATATTTTTATTAGTATCAAAATCCAAATCATAATCATAATAATATATTATACCTATGGGAGAAATAAGATAATTCATGTACCACTACCAATTTATGAATAAGCACCATCAAAATGCAAAGTCCATAAATCATTTAAAAAAAAAAAAATTGTTGTTGTTGTTTAGGTTCATCAAGAGTCATCAACTTATATGTACAAATTTCCATTTCAACAAGAGCCATAGTAGGATTTAATGAATCAATTGGGCTCTTATACCAATATTCTCTTTGAATAAAGATAATTTCATTTACAATTGGATTCCAAGTGATATCTTTTCTAACCAGTTGCTTTTGACCAATATCTACCCAAAAGCATTGCATAATTACTAGGGATATCCAAAATCTAAATATTAGTCATACACCTAATTCTCTCATCTTGTACAATTTTAATTAAAATATCTCAAAATTTACTATTACTTTTTATTTGACATGAATCAAAACCAAATAACTTTTTATTATTTATTTCATAATAAATACCTAATTGATCCGCTATGAATTTGGGCATAATATTCTTCAAGGCACCTATATGTAAAATGTAGTTATGTATACTAATTTTGATAAATATATAAAAATGAGGTATATAATTTAATGGAGGGTCTTAAATTTTAGAAAAAATAGTAGATTGATTATGCTCATCATTTTTACTATCTTCCTGAAATCTTAAAATATTTTTTGAATTTGGATTTTTAATAGCTTCATTAATTTTATCTAGATGTCGTGGTAAACTAGCAACTTGTAATAATGAAAAATCTGTGTTAATGGATAATAAATAATCAATAATATTATAAGTCCCTACATCTAGATGATGGATATGTTTATAATTTTTAGGCTTAAAAGGATGATATTGAGAATTATTAAAACTTGTTGATATAAGATCATTATATTTGAGATTAATTACAACATTATATGATGTATTATTTTTTATATTTTTACCTTTATCTTGTTTTTGAGCATAGTTTTAATTATTATTTATTGTATTGGAATAATCTTTTGTCTAGTATTAATAACATAAACATTTGTGGTTTTATTATTATATGAAGATTCACTAATACCACACATATTTATATTATCAGCTAGATCAAATGAGATATTTTCCTTACCTTGGATATATCTTTTAAATTTTTAAACAACTACACATGTATTTGGGTCATGACCTAATTCACAAGTGTTATAATAAAATACTTTTTCTTCAATTTAATTCTTTTGAGAAAATGATGACTTACATGATGAAGATGGTTTATCATTTAATTATCTCTTAATGGTGACCAGTTCATTACTAAGATTATGAATGGTTTTTATAATTTATACATTATCTGATTTTACTCCTGTCATGGTTCTATCATTAAAACCAACTCTTTTCAACTTATTTTCATATTCTATGCAAAAAATTATAGGTTCATCGTAATCCATAATATCTTTATCTTTTATAACCATTTTATATTTTAGAGGTAAAACACTATAAAAATATAACCTTAACAACTTCTTAGATGGCCTAACATCAGGTGAATTTTTTTGGTGCAACCTAGTAAATCTACTTATGAAACCATAAATGGTTTCACTTGGATCAATTGAAATATTAACAAGTTCATTTATTAGATCTAAATATTTTTTAGACATACCAAATTATAACTCTAACTAGTTTTCAATATCTTTCTAAGTGCTGATAACATTTATTGGAAGACTAATAAATGTTTGCTATGCTTTACCTTCCAAATTATGCAATAAAATTCTAAGAGAAACCTTTTCATTATCAATACCAAGAGTAACACATACTAGTTTGAAAGCATCTAAATGATCCTCACATAACTCACTAGGGATTATTGAAAACTTAGGAATGTTAAGTCCTTTTATTTAAGGTAATTTAACTAGATAAACACTAATATTGATTGGATTTCCATGAATCCAAGGGTTTACTAAGGGATGAGCAATGTATTCATTTGAATCATTATCTTCCTCAGTTATTTTAGCTCATTCTCTATTATTTTTAAGACCTAGAATCAAATCCAAAACCTTCTACCATTTTTCTTATTCATCTTCCATTTGATTTTTTAAATGTGTTAATTACTTGATTAGATTGATCAAAAGGAGAAATAAAATATTTAGGATGAAATTAATTATAAATAAAATGAATTCTACGATGAGGATTAATGTGTAATATTGATTCTCTTTTAAGTCTAATTCTATGATAGTTTTCTTGAATATGAATTTGAGTTTCATGTGTAAGACTTGCGTGAATGTCAATAATTTATGCTTATTATAATTCTTCATTAAGTACTTCAATAATATGAACTAAATCATAAGGTTTATTATACCAAATAAAATGAGTCAAACTAGAAGCAATATCAACATGTTCTTTGGTAATATCAACTAAGGGTTGGATAACTGGGTGTTGAACTCCAATGATCATGGATAAAAAATAAAAAAACAAGATTACTAAAGTAAGTTCCTATCAGAGTCACCAAATTTATTGATGATTAAATTTGTTATGTCAATAAATCATCAATTTCACCTATCGTGAAGGTTAAAATGGAATCGTACTAGTCTAATAGTTTGGTTTAAAAGATCAAAAGAGATCTAAAAGATGTGTAAAGGGGGTTTTAAATGATCTAGGATAATAATAAGTATGTCAAATACTTAACAATACTTTATTATTAATTTATAAATAAAATTTTCTCTTTAAAATAAGGAAACATATATGATTATGTAATCAATCCTATCCAACAAAAAAAACTTATGAATTAGATAAATTTTTGAAGCAAACATTTTTGTTCCTTATGAATATTTATAAATAAATAACCAATTTAATAAGTTTATGCTTGACTAAAAAAGGTCCAGTGAAAAGAAATAAAATGAGTGCAAAGATATAAACAAAAGATTGAAATGATAACCAAAGAAAGATATAGATATAACAACTAACATTCTAAAGAGATCCAAAACCTAAATCTAAGAAAGATAAGAAAACAAATATAAAGAAAAGAAACATTAATATAATGAAATAAAAGAATTCTAATAAGATCAAACCATAATAAAAATAAGAAAAAATCTAATAAAACAAATAAAAGTAAATAAATAAAGAAAGAATACTAAATCTATTCCAAAGACCATATGTGGTTAAAAAATCAAATCAAATAACTTAATTTAATTAAAACTAAAAAATCAACACTAATATTTGAAAGTAATATAATCTAAGTCTAAAAATTATCAAAGTAGCTAAATAATTAAATCAAACTATTCTTAATTAAACACACTAATTAAATTAATAACTGAAAGTAAAATAATCCAAGTCTAAAAATTATCAAAGAAACTAAATTAAGTCAAATTATTCTTAATTAAACACACTATTTAAATTAAAACCTAAATTAAAAAATAATCTAAAGAGTAAACAAAGATTTGTGAGTCTTTTAAGAAAGAGTCATCTAAACAAGTAAATCAAATTTTATTGAGAAACATCATTTTTGATACAAAAGTTTTTAACATAACAACCAATACAATATGAATTGATCAAAAACATGTCACACATAGTGAAATGTTTATCAATATTCATGTCAAGTATTTAGATTCTACTCATATGATTATAAATATATAACCATCATAAGATTTTAAACCTAGAATTCCTCAGATAATTGATTTATAAAGTGAATAAAAAAATTATATTTACATGTCAAGGTTTGCAAGGAATTATATCCATATAATGTCATTTGGGGATTTAATTAAACATCATGTTAAATCAATTGATATTTTTTTAAATACTATACACAATTGAGGACAACTAAGTTCTATATATTTAATTTCTTCCACCTATAATATAAATCAAGGCATTTTTCACTCCATGCAATGAATTGTGTCCATCTAATTTATCCATTGTGAATATTTTTCCCTAACTACACATCACATTTAACCAATTGAGTATTTTCTTCAGTATAATCTTTACAATTAAGATTAATTGATCCCCATGCAAGGAATTCCTTCAATATAATGTCAATTAGGCATTTGATAGCATAGGTTATATTAGACAAAAATCTTAAGACTACTAGGCCTAATGGTTCCTATTCATGTTTTAGGATGTTTAGAATATATAACATGATTGTGTTATTAACATAGTTAATAATTTGATCTTATTATTAACATGATCATGTTATTAACATGATCACGTTAGTAACATGATCACAATATTTGAACTCAAATTCAATTCCCACACCTTTTGGCTCGAGAGTGGCTTAGATTCACAAGCCAAAGTCTTGGGCTATCAATCTACAGTTGAGTTTTGAAAGGTATGAAAATAAATAACAAATTTAAACTTTGATTTCCAAATACACTAAGAATTTCAATGTGAAAATTCAAAAGCTTGATACCATCGTGACGAGCACACTCTCCTCTTTCCAAAAATATGATTCTTATATTTTTTGGACTGATTAAAGGTTTAAAACTATATTTATTTATAAATATGCCTTTTTTAGGCCACTATATGCCACAAACATGCATGCCTATACATGTTCATGTAATTTTTGTTTCGTTGATCCAAGTGAAAATTAATTTATATGGTGACGTGGTACACTTAATTCTACACACATTGAAAAAAAATTGAATTTCATTTTTTATTGAGGTAGTTAGGCCTGATTCATGAATGACTATCCATTTCTTTGTTAATTTTTAGGATATATTTACTTAAAAATTTCATAAAAAAAGTATTCATTAAAAAAATACAAAAAAATATAGTTTACGTGCTACAACATTTTATTTAAATTTTACCCAAAGGGTTTCAAATAATATTAAATGCTGCTGCAAAAATGGTGTGCATCATGACTGTCTATCTACTATGTTTTCTAAAAAAAATTGAAGTTCCTCTTCAAATTTTAGATGTTTGACATAGTTATACTTAACCATTTTTAAAAAAAATAGTTTTTTGGAAACTAGACTCGAAATTCTATTTTTCATGTTTTTACACCATCTTCAAATTTGGAGTGTAGTATCTCAAATTATCTATAGAAGTTCAAATTTCTGAAATTTTAGAAAAATCATCTCCACAAGTAGGCCACTTTTTGTCCCCCAGCTTTGTGTACTTACATAATATGCTATGGATACAATATCTAGAAGCCATTCCATCCACTATGCACATATGCCTTAAACATATACATGTTAATTAGGTGATCATAGTTGAGGGTTGTTCATATGAGTATCCTTTACCTATCCCATAAGAAGTCACACCGTAACTACCACTTATATTTTTTAGCATAGTTATAATCAATACACCACAAAGTTTAGTGGATCCACTAGTGTAGGTGAGGTCTACTCCTAAAGTGTTACCACATATGCATACTCTCCCATGAAGACCATTATTAGAGAGACCTCTACATCATAGATATGTTATATATTTTAGAGGGCCTCCCTCTACTCTTTTTCTTTCAAGATCAGTATTATTGAGTTCTTAGATTTCTTATCATAGGGCACATATTATAGCTACAACATCTTATAATATATGGGTCTTTAATACCCCTACAGTTCACAAGACACTCTAATCAATTTCACAAATTCTTAGAACCACTTCACAAGTAGTGCCAACTATAGATCACTCAATAAAATAAGTTTTAGGACCTCAATTACCTTTTCATATAGCATGGATGATCATTATTTATTTATTTGACATAGGCCACATTTATAGTGAGACTCCTATGAGACTCATCATTTAATATGTTCCTCCCTTCTTGTACATAGTGTCCTTATTTATTTCTCCTTATATATAATTTCATTTTCATGTTGCTTGTACATAGATTATATCTAAAAAATACAAAAAAAATAATATAATATGTCAAAACACAAAAACATTAAAATATTTACTCAAAAATATAAAATTTAGATTGTAGGCATTCTCATGTTTACACTTCTTTTATTTTCCATACACTACATATGCTAGCTATCTTAGTGTGGTTAGATTTTATCATACATAGATGATTCACTTATGATTTTTTAGTGATTTTAGATTGCCACAAGACTCATTTACACTACAAAAATCCACATTTGTTACTATCTACCCACTGGGGGGCATATACACATATACATGGGTTCTTTATTTGATACATTTGCCCATTGAGGGGCATTCTATACACAGCTTCGATTGCTAGGTTATAACTTTCTAAAATCTACATCATAAATTTAACATTGTTATATCTTGATATTGATCATCCTACTCTTAGATTTTTTGTTGACTACTACTACTTTAGACTAAACTTATGTACATCTTAGCTTCTATACAAGTTTGTACCACATATTCATGCATACTTTTATATTTAGATTTCCTAGTTTAGACTTGATTGTGTCTCTATGATTCTTATATTTAAGGAAATTTGAATATGCCATTTCTCTATGGCTTTATGCCACTTATTATCATTATATGTATGATTTATACTTGTGCCCATGTCCTTGTGTGTGACTTTTTGATTGTGTATGTAGACATTTGAGCATGTATTTTCATGTGGCTCTAAGCCAACTTTCTTGATGTTTGTATATGTGGACATTTAAACATGTCCTTGTATGTTTTACTTTCTTAGATTTAGTGACATGTTCCCATGTCCCTTGTATATTTTCCCCTTGGCCTACTTTACATGCCTCATGTGTGTTGTATGTATGCTTTATTATATGCATCATGGCCATTATACTTGTCTCTTGCTTGTTAAACACTCTATTTTTAGATGCCATAAAGGACCTCATGCATATACACTTCCTACTTGGGTTCCATGATAGACATCATGCCACATCCCCTAGGTAGATACTCAATTATTACTTAGATTTTTTATTCATATAAATTGTTATATTTATATTGGTAACATTATGAATGTTAGATTTAACATACATCACACATTAAAAACTTATGCTTAGACTAGCTTACATTCTAATGTTATGTATATACATAATATTTGTTTATTACACAAATATCATATATGCTTTAGATAACACACATTTTGAAGATATTTTTCTTTTAAGGATAATTATTTTACATGTACAATAACTCACCTCAAAAGAGTGAGAATTCATAGGGTTTTTCATAGAGATCAAGCTATCTGAATTCACTTAGAGTACAATTTTTAACATATAAGCATATAATATAGAAATCAATTTCAAGAAAACATAGTGGAAAATAGTGACATAGAGATCAATTTTAGTTGTACAAAAACTAGAATAATTGAAGAGTAACACCCAAATTGGGACACTAGCACTAAATGGTGATAATATCCAAGATATGACACTACTATCCAATAGCCTTAGTTTCATAAAATTCTATATTGGCTAGAAAAGTATAGTAGGTATAGTCAAGGTTTGCATAGGTTCAATTATAGATTACCAATTTTGGCTCAATTTAGCTTAGATTCATACCAAATTTCCTAGATTAGGGGCATCATGCATGAAATGATCATTCTTATTTAATTTTAGATGTTTATATACATATTATTATAACTTAGTCTAGAATCCACATATTTGGATATTAGATTTGGGGGCATGTATAGTTACATTATTTTTGTATGCTCACTTGTACACTAGTTGATTAGATGGAATGACAAACTCCATGTCATTATCTATGTTATATATATTAGACACCATGTTCTAGGTTTAACACTAGATTTATGCCTTAATCTATATGTAATGGTTGGTATTCCTAAGTGGCCCAGAGACACATAATATTCTCGAGTGGCCACAAAGCTAATATGCATAGTTACACATCTCTAGTTACATCATGTAGTTTTATTTTTAGATGTATTTACCACACATGGGTAGGAAATGATGGATTCATATTCTACTTGTGTCATTGAGCCACCTACATAAGAGGGTTGGACACACCAACAATCTAATCCAAGCTATTCATAACTCATGATCCACAAAGTAGGAGTGGACAATGATGGATTCAAAACTAGATTGATCTATTGAGCCACCCACACATGGGTATTGAAAAATCCATCAACTTAATCTAATTTATTAATTGATTTATCACTATCTACATGCACATACACAGGTTATCATCAGGTTTATGCATTAGTTCACATATCTAGTGAGGTGTATTCATTCATTTCCTCTCTCTTATCTCTTTACTTAGTTTTGTCTTTGATCTTGATATCTCTTAAGTAAGGACTAATAAATACATGTATCATTTTAAATATATTCAATGGAGCATGCCTCACATACTCAAATCTAGAGTCATGGGATTTGCCTCTTAGGTAATTCCATATATGCTTCATTTTCCTTTATCTTAGTCATTTTGATTTGTTGCATTTGTATAATAATGAGGGGGATGTAATCACCTAAAAATGACACTTGAGTGCTAAGAGAGTTACTTAAGACCACCCATCCATAAATTAACCCTAGACCTATCTTAAGGCCTATTTAAGCATTTATCTAGCATTTGTATGGGCCACATGTATCCATAAACATCCATAACATAATCCTAGATCCTCACTTTGACATCCTAACCCTTAGTGCCTCAGGTTCTTCCACCTAAACACTAACACCATAATAGGGATAGTAGTGCCCCATGGTGTTAGTGTCCCAATTTTGGTGATATTGTCCTTTTCTCTCCTTTTGCTACCAATGGATATCTTTTCAAATGAGTAACCCCTAGGGTCAGATTATACCTCTTTTAAGAATGGCACAAGCACTAGAAAAATATATACACATGAATTTTATCCTTCTATCCACTAGATGGAAATCAAATGCAAATTACACAAAAAAACTTAGAATAAGTTGTGCATAATTAGGGTTATCAAACCCTATTCTACCCTAATTTTGCATGCAACCATTTACAACATTCCTAATCTTAGATTAATCAATTTTATAGTCTCAAGAACATTAAAATTACTTAATACAACATTCACAATAGATTAAATTTCAATTTCACTAGCACTTATGTGGGGAGAACTACATTAGGATTGATCCCTCTTTAGAGTATTGGTATGTAGGCAACTCTTATCACAACAGGGTGTTGAAGATGTCTAGCCTAACCTACTAACAAACACACTTTACTACATGTGATAACTAGATGCCCTATAAATATGGAAATTTAGGTTTTTAATATAAAATCAGTCAAAATAGATAATATATAGAGATTCAATACTCATGCATATAGGAATAGGCTTGGCAAACCTAGACATAGGAGCACCCAAAATCTTAGAATAGTTATGCACATAGGACACTATTGCTAAAACAAGGATACTAGCACCATATTGTACTACTATCCAATTAAGGTGATATTATATAGGAAGGGTTTTGACACTTGGATCCTATCTATGATTCAAAAATCAGCCTTTGTCTTATTTTTTAGCCTATAGATCTCCTATTTTAATCATTTTCTAGCTATGTACTAATTTACATTATTTATTGTTATTTTTAGAAAGTTCAAACTTAGTCAATTATGTTACAAATTAGTGGATATATTTATTGTATATTTATAACCTAATTTATTATACACATACCTTTAATAACCTAAGATTTATATTCACTAAGTCCTAAAATTTTAAAACAACAATAAATAGTGTAGGAAGAACAAAATTAGAAGAAATAGGAATAAGAGGAAGCTATAAAGAAAGATGTAAAACATGCAAGATAAGAGGTGAAAGTAGTGGAGTAGAATAAATTGAAGATTACGAAGCTACTAAGGTATAATTAGAAAATAAACAAAGGAAGATTTATGTATACAAGAGGAACATGAAAAGAATCAAGCTGAGGAGAAAGAGGTCAAGGAGAAGGCAAAGGTAGAGGCTAAATATAAGGTGAAAGATGATGCCAAAGATAAAGTAGAACTTGATGCTAAATCCAAGGTAGATATAAATTACAACAAAAAAAAATTCATGGTATATTCATAAAAAAAGGGTGTGATACTTGAATCCCAACAACTATTGGATGATTTATAAGTCTTGGGGTCCACCCAAGGGTTTGTGCAAGAGGAACAATCTCAACCAAATCCACAACTCCCTAAATAATGATTGTGGTATTCCTTTGTTAGCAACCCAAGTTACACCTTATGAATGATATTGTTCACTTCTACTTCAAACCTAGACTAACATGGGAATGGACTAAAGGCTTTGGGTGACCTTATAACTATACCAAACCTATATATTTTGGGGATAGCTCCCCTAGTACATCACTTTTGGCTCAATTTACTAAAACCTATTACTATTGGGATGAAAATCCATATAAAGTGTAGAAATTAAACCTACTCTAAGAGATGGTGATGTCCCATTATAATCATTTATCCAATCAATTTGGACATAAAAAACACTAATAAGAAATACAAATCAATGAATCTTACAACAAAAAGGACTCCTATGCAAAAGTATTTCACATAAAGGTTTTATTAAGTGATCAAAACATGAGGATAATGATGGAAGGCCTAATTCAAGACACTAAAAAATCAATATATCCAATCCAAGCCTAGACACTCAACATTCAAACACTATATGTGACCTACATAAGATTGTCTACTAGTAACTAGGTGAGATTAGGACCTACCAAGGGAGAAACACTACCACATGTGCAAATCAAACTAATAAAACACACTAAACCTATATCAAATAATATAAAAATAGTCATTTGTATTCACTTAAGAGGTTATAAAATTTCAATATTGGAAAATTTTCCTTATGACCAAGAGAGGGATTAAAAATCAAGGCCTAAAGGATTGAATATATAGAATGGGAATGGAGAAAAGGACAAGAGCCCCCAAAACAAGGAAATGTGACATTGATTTAGTCCTCTAAATGCTATGAAGTATATCTAATTAATATTTTATTCACCCTTATAAAATGGTGTAGAGGTTAATGTGAGACATATTTTGGAATTTTAATGAATCTTAAGCATTCATTATCCCTAATCTGTGGAATTTGACCAACAACAATGTCTAATCCTTATTTAAGAACCCTATATACTAGGTCTTATGTCTTTATTATAGAATTGGTCCTTCCCCTTGGAAAAGGGAATTTAATTCCTCCTTTATTATTCATTTAAAACTTATTATATGACATTTATGAATGCCTTCCATGATCCATGGGTTGTTAGAAGCCTTCAAGTGAAAGTTTGACTCCTTCAACAAGCCTAGGTGTTGGAAGGAAAGAAAGCATATTTAGAGACTTTGGACCTTCTAAAACCTTTAAAACTCATACCAAATAATAATTGAATTTTTATATCTTCATATTTTGTGTGGATAATGTATATTATCCTTGGAAAATTTTATATGAAGCCTTATATAATGTTTTAGTGTTTAGCCTCCTTGAAAAGCTCATTTTTAATAGGGCGTAGAAGGAAAAAGTGGAGTTTCTCTTCATGATTGCAAATATATTTCATGAATGGTATTTAAATAACATATTATACCTATAAATATGCATTTTAAGAAATAAAACACTCACAAATACTCAACTTTACACCAAAACCATGAATTTCTTCTCAAATCCTTTTAGCCCTAAACTAGCTAAAGTTCCCTGCCTAGAATAAATTGGAAATGAATATGGAAAAGTGTCATTATGTTTAGATATAACCTATCCCATTACATATCCAAATATAACTTGGTAATTATATCCTAATTTTATATATACTTTCTAGCTCATTTCTCTCCTTAATTAGGCCTAATTAGCCCTCCCAGGCTTTAAAACAGAAATATTGATAGTGGGATCTCCCACACATGTGAAACTAAAATAAAAAACTTGATTCAATTTACCTATGATATAACCATTATTTATGTCAAATTTGGTGATCTAAAACACTGTGGAAGTATGAAAACCTTGAAATGGCCATTGGCAAGCTTGCCCTTTTGAAGCATTTTCAGAATAGCTTGAGAGATTTGAATGGTTTGGGCACTTATAAGAAATATTTTATATATTTTTGAGATTTAAAAGGTAAAAAAATTCTATAAACAACTCTCCCATTGATTGAAATAAACTCATGCTCTCCAAAAACCTATTTTAGGCCAAAAACCTTGAAAAAATATAGTTATGTACAATTTTTACAAGTGAAGGTATAACCAAATTTAATGATCAAGATCCTTAGAGATTCTAAAATAATCTTAGGTATGTTTCTAATTCCAATTTGTGGCATTTTATTTGCTTTTGAGGTTTTTCTTTGCAAACTAGTCTTTACTAGGGTTTAAGACTTGTTTGGGCTCTTAACCATTATTCATAAAGAACATCCCCTCCATTTCTCTCCTAATGCAATAATTTTTTTGTGGAGACACCTCTAACACCTAAAATAATTATTTATCCCCATGCATATTTTTAATAAATATATGAGTAACAAAAGTTGACCCTCATGTTGAGAAACAAGCAATTTGAGAGATCTGAGAGGGAAATGAGTTAGTGAGAGTTTTCTTGAGTTGGTTTTGAACTCTTATGACCTTAATGGAGTATATAAAATTCCAATTAAATTTTTTCAATAGTTTTAAAACCTCATTATTTCATCAAAAATATCTATTTCTTAGTGATTTTGGCTTCGAGTTTATAGGCCTAACTACCTTCTTAACCCCAACTCACTATTTTCTGAAATTTATACTCTTTTTCAGGGTTTGATCTCATGGAAGTTATTGAATATTATCCTCATCATCCTCTAAAAGTCACACCAAATTCATCTTGATTCACTTACTTTTCTTCATTTTTTCCTCATTCAACCTAGCTACCTTGAGAAGGTATTAATCCTATAAGCCTAATGACTATGTTTACTTAGTTTTGACCCCAAAAAATGATTGTCTAAGAATTTTATCTTCCTTTGAGTGGAGATAATAAACTCCCTAATACATCTTAGTCACTTTTATTATCTCAAGTAGTCCAATTGTCTCCTCTACCACTTTAAAATTAATCCACTAGTCAAACATTTATGTGTAGCTGTAGGTAGTCAACTTGCTTCTTTAAAAAGTTTTAATTAACCCTTCAATATATTATTAACTTCCAAATTATCTATTCCTATCCTCACATTCCTTGAAACAACCTTATTTTTATGGATTTTGTCTAAGTAGGCATATAAATTGACTTTCAAATCTCTTGGCTATAGATTCTATTTATAGTGTTTAGTAGCTTTCTTAAGTATTTTTTATGTTTCCTCATATTTTTTCACACTTTAATGAACTTAAAAATAAAAATAAATTTCAAAATTTCACCAAAAACATAACTTAGACTGACTTTATAGTTATGTTCTACCTATAGGTGTTGATCTTAAAGGTCTTAGGCCTTATTTTGATGTTTGTCACTATTGTCATTAACTGTGATGCCCTTATAGCATTATTTTATCATAATAACACTTTAAATTCATTTTCATTCCCTTATTATCCTTCTAAAAATATTCATGTATCCCTATCTATATGCCAAGTTGTCTCCAACTTGACCTCCTATCCTCATGCACAGACCATTATAGGAGCATAAAATTGTGGACTATGTCTTATTATACACCCTTCAACTCAAAATATAACTATAATTATAAATATATAAATATGAAATATATACTTCACTCCTTAAATCTTGGAAAATTGTTAGACCTTTTACATAGTTAACTCATGTGGAGTTCTTAGGGTTTAGTTGTAGATGGTCATTTGACTATTGTAAATGCTTTTTCTAGGCTAAATTCTCACTTTGGAAAGTGAAGGTATGAATTTAAGAAATAAAATAGGTACACTAAGACATCCTAATACCTTATCACCTTTCATTATGACCCATTTATCCTACACCCCTAACTTTAACACACATAATGCTCTTTAACTCTTGTCTCTTGCAACTCCCTACCTCATCTTATCAACTGACTATAGATGATGATCTAGGTGGTGAGATAAGTGGACCCTCATGTAAACATTTTAAATCATATTGAAACAAAATTCTTATATTTTAACCTCCATAATAACAATCTCATTGATATATTAACCATTCTTGTTCAAACTCT
Organism: Torreya grandis; assembly: GCA_037957365.1. Taxonomy (NCBI): domain Eukaryota; kingdom Viridiplantae; phylum Streptophyta; class Pinopsida; order Cupressales; family Taxaceae; genus Torreya; species Torreya grandis. The sequence continues at coordinate 378,105 of JARHVA010003032.1, read as the reverse complement.
TTCACATATCATGTCTTGGCCAAGCCAAGATGGTTGTAGGTGATTATTCAGGCTTTGAATAAGATGATGATTAAAAAAGAGGTAAGAGATGAGTTAATATGATCCAATATTTTAATCTATTCAATATTAATTTCAAAATACCTTAATTTCTCCACTAATAACCATGATGAAACTTTATCTTTACTTGAAAAACTCAGTCCTTATAAGACTCCAAATCCTATTGTACGGACTGATGCCATCCTTATAGACTACATATGGTTGAGGTCTTCTTGTCCATTGGCCATTGACATAAAACTTAAAATTTAATTTTGAGACTCATTTTACATGTGGTACCTCACTTTTTTGGTCACCTCAAAGGCATCTTGAAGTGTCTTCATGAGTAACTATTGTATGCTAGATTGGTGCATTTAGGCATAATAGGCCCTTCTTGGGTCTTTTGATCCTTGAGTCTGATCTACCATCTCAAGAATAATATAAAAAATAAAAAATACCTATTAAACCTCTAAAAATTTTCACTATTTAATTCAATTCACTTTAATCTTTGAAACCTACTAATTGCATTTGTACCTTGTCCAAGAGGCTAACTCATTCAAAACTATCCCAAGGAGAATATGCTTAAACTAAAAACCTGTGAATATTTCATGGGTTAATTATGTGTTTAATTACATAATAATATATTTAAATACCTGTGTATATCAATAAACTTTCATGAAAACTCAAGTTCCACTCCACATTTGACCAAAAAGACTATTCACAAGCACAACATAGGAAACATGTTTTATGATATAAATACCCTATTAGAATGAGTTACCTAATGAAAATAAGTTTAATATTTATTATTTTACCATTAAATTAATCATCTAAAACCATTCATATTTATTTAATTCTTAATCAAATAAATAAAAGAAAACTTGGACCCTATCTAGAAGAATAGGCCATCTAGACACCCCTACACTATTAGTGATTGTTCATAAATATGAGGAGATGAAACTAACAACCAATACCATACAGTGGAAGGAAAATAGTTTCATTATCAATTCCCAATATATTATTTCTCAACTCTCTCTCTCCTAGTCATAGAAAGTGAAAACCTTAGGCCTTTTTAAAGCTGTCTAAAAAGGGTGATATAGGAGGAAAGTAGGTTTTTGCCATTTTTTCACCTATAAATTCCTCAATTTTTTTTTGACATTTTAATGTACAAATAATGTCTTGAATATTCCTTAATCTCACTTTCACCTAAATAATTATATGGATGGCCTCAAAATAGGCCTTTTTAGCACTAAAATTACTAGAATCACTTGAGAAGCCTAATGAAACTGATGAAATTTTTTATTAATGGATCCTTTTAGGACTAAATAATTACATAATGTTCTAAAAATAATTTTTTTTGGCTATATAGGTTGTAATTTGGCTTTGGGAGGCCAGATTACCAATATGTTTAGCGATTCATGGGGGTTGACCAGCCTGCTAGTCAAGAGAACCCACTCAATTTTTCATGACAATGATAGTATTTAAACATGAAAACATGGTTTTGATGACTAAAAAAATTTAATACCAAAAATTTATCACTTATGACACCTTATGATATCACCAAACTAACAAGACACAAGAAAAATAATAAAAGAAACACACCTAAGCCTAAGAAACACAACACGATAAAATAAACAAAAACAATAAGGCAATAGACTACTTGTGTTGACCACTTATTGAAATAAGACAAAAAAACCAACTAACCTCAATCTAACTTCTTTCCTTATATATCAAATGGAAATCTTCTTTGGTCATTATGGCACCATGAAGTCTAATTTCTACATCTTAATTTGAGTTCACCCAAACATTGCTTACTGTGTGAAAATTTATACTTGTATATGGGGGTATGGTCATGCTCATGGATTCTTTGGGAATCAGATGGACCTTATAATTCCATATTAAAATGCATGGGTTGTATAAATGAGCTAAGCACCTAATCATACTCATTCCAAATATGAGTACTTTGCATGATTAACCTCATCTCTACCTTAGTCATAAGTTGATCTTGATTTATCATATTCTCATGCAATGGTTGTCTTGGTAAATCAACTAGTAGGCCTTGATTAGTGCATTCATTATGCTCCATTTGGGATAGTGGAATTTTTAAGGTCTTCACCTTATTGATATGTTTACAATCATGACTGTAACATGTCATTAATCTCTCCTTGATTCTACCTATGAGACTCAGGATAAACATTTGCCGTAGTGGTATTTACAAGATCTTTGTCAAGCTACTCATTGGGTAGAGATGTATTATCTAAACTCAAAAACAATTTCTCTAAGTCCTCCCAAAATTTCATCTCTTCACGATCAATGGAAAAGACATGGAGTTCCTTACCATTCTTATCATTTGCTTGTGAAGCATCATGTTGATCACTCTCATGATCTACTGCAACTTGATCGTGTTCATCCTCAGTGGAGAATGGCATCTCATCAACCCACTCAAGTTCCAACTCATATTACCTTGGTGTTTCCAAAGCTACATTGTTTTCATCAAGCTCTAAAACATTGGTGGTATCTTCGTGTGAAAATTCAATCTATTGTCCTACTCCACCATTCAAATCTGCCATACTAAGTTCTTCAAACTCAATCAAGAACTCATGATACAAATACTACCAAGAGTCATATAACTAACTTGAACTAATCTCAGCCTCAATAATGGAATTATGAAGGTTGATTCCATAACTATATTCTATGAGAGAAGTTCTTTGTAACTCATCTTTATCAAATTCAACATCTTCTCATTGTGGTTGCCCCACACCTTCTAACTTAACTTCATGTTCAACTTCTGATCTATATGGATGAACATGGATACCAATATGGATTTATTCATCATATATTCTTGAGGTGTCCTCTTCAAGGTATCCTTCAAACTCTGCTACAATTTTAACATGATCTAATTCTTGAAGAACTATCATCTCACTAATAAATCTTTTCAAGTTATATCCCACACTTTGATGTTCAACTTTTACCTTTAATGCATTTAATTACTCTTCACAAGAGGAGAGGGTGGGAGGGAAATGAACTTCCTTATCTTGATTGATTACTAATAAGGTGTCATTCCAACTTATAACCTTAGGAGAATCAGCCTTAGGGAACATACTTTTCTTCTTAAATTCTTCAATTTCTTTGTTAGATTATGATATGGTTTGATGCTCATGAATGGTTGTAGTTTGGAGGGATAATGGGACACTTGGATAACATGAGACACCTCCTAAAAAATAATTCATACCTTCCCCTTCTTGAATCTCCTTTTAAAGTGTAGACATGACATAGTCTGATGTTATATCCCATGAAGCCATCCATTCTAAAGTTATTAAATATTTTTGAGAAGGCATATGATCTTGAAGGGAAACTTGAGCACATATATATTTATTTGATAAAGGATAGTGGAGACAATATTCACTTGAGGTGGTTGGTGTGTATGGATGAATATGCAATTTGGAGAGTGATTCAGATGTGATTTTCACCCCTACACCATACCCAAGCTTTCATACCAAATAATAAAAGTCACTAGACAATCATCCCCTAGTCTTGGCCATAAAATAACTAGACAAACATAGGGAAAAATGAGGTAACAAGTCTACAATAGTGATATTTTATGCAATTAAACGTTTGGTATAGGCATGAAGGATGAGTTTTAGGTTTTTGACAAGGAAAAATACCCTTTTAGTTGACCCATTCCATTGTTATTCAAAGTTTGAGGTGGGTTCATACACCAAGTTCAAATTATCTACCACTAGCTTAGTGATAAATGAATTGCTAGACTTGTCATCAAATAAGTAGTTATGAAATAGGAAGTCTCCAATGATTAGAGAGTTAAGAAAAGGAGATGGATTGGCTACTCTAGTAGATTTTTCCTAGTTTATAGGGGTGATTTTGTGATGGATAATGGATTGGCATTCAATCTCCTTTTATTACCTAAGACATTCCTGAAACTTATTCCTTTCCTCCCTTAGCTTTTCAATCTCTAAGGTTAAATCATATTTTTTTGATGTAGGCTGACTATAAGGAACAATAGGTTGATATCATGATTGGTCAGGAGGATAAGAGAGATACGAAGGAGGTGGAGAAGGTTATAAATGAGGTTGATATTTTTGGTAGTAATGAGGTCCATTATGAGGCTGATAATGGTCAACATAAGGTTGATATGGGTCATGGTAGGGCTGATAGGGAGGTGAATGATAGAAATTTTACCCATAGGCTGCCATAACTCCTCATATGACATATGCAAAATAACATGAATTATGAACAAGAACCCTCCTTTCCTCTAAAATAATGACTTTATGATGTCTATGAGCTTAAAATATGATTAAAAATCCTTTCCAAAGATGATTGAAGCTACTCAAGATGACTACAAGGCTACAAGTGAGTGCTCTAATGATTGATTCTCATCCCACCGGGCATGCCAAAATTATTAACAACCCAAGTTTCACCCTATGAAGGAGTTTTTTCACTTATAATTCAAACTATACTAACATGGGAATGATATAAAGTCTGTGGATGACCTTATAACTATACCATACCTCTATATTCTGGGGAGAGCTCCCCTAGTACATCACTTGTGTTTTAGTTTACTAAAACCTATTATTTTTAGGGTGAAAAGGGATAGAAAGTGTAGAAAATAAACCTAATATAATATATTTTAATGAAATAATATACTCATTTATCCATTCAATTTGGAGTTAAAAAACACTAATAAGCAATACAAATCATTGAATCTTCCAACTCCAAGGACTCCTATGCAAAAGTGTTTCACATAAAGGTTTCACTAAGTGATCAAAACATCAAGATAATGGTGGATGACTTAATTCAAGGAACTAACTAATAAATATATCCAATAAAAAGTCAACAAATCAACATTAAAACACTATATGTGACCTTAATAATATCATATACTAGTAACTAGGTGATATTAGGACTTGCCAAGGGAGAAATACTACCACATGTGCAAATCAAATTAATAAAGCACACTAAACATATATCAAATAATTTAAAAATAGTCATTTTTAATAACTTAATAGGTTATAAAATTTTAATATTGGTATATTTTACTCATTCCCAAGAGAGGGATTACAAATTAAGGCCTAAATATATAGAATCGGAATGGAGATAGAGAGAGACAAGAGCCCCCAAAATAAGGAAATGTGACATTAATTTAGTCCTTATCCAAATGCTATGTAATATATATGATTAATATTTTATAAATGATTTCAAAATGGTGTATAGTTTCATGTGAGACATATTTTAGAATTTGAATCAGTCTTAATAATTAATTAGCCTTGATTGGTGGAGTTTAACGAACAACAATGTCAATCCTTACTTAAGAACCCTATGTACTAGGTCATGTATCTTTATTATAGAATTGGTCCTTACCCTTGGAAATATTAATTTAATTCCTCCTTTATTATTAATTTAAAACTTATTCTAAGACATTGATGAATTCCTTCCATTATCCATGGGATGTTAGAAGACTTCAAGTGCAAGTTTGACTCCTTCAACAAGCCTAGGTGTTGGAAGGAAAGAAATCATTTTTGGAGACTTTAGAAGTTTTAAAACATTTAAAACTCATAAAGATTGATATTTGAATTATTATATCTTAATTTTTTTCATGGATAATGTATATTAACCTTGAAAAAATTTATATGAAACATTATACAAATTTTTAGTGTTTAGACTCATTATAAAGCTCATTTTCAATAGGGCATAGAAGGAAAAAGTGGAGTTTCTCTTCATGAATATAAATATATTTAATTTATGGTATTGAAATATAATATAATACTTGTAAAAATTCCTTTCAAGACATAAAAAACTCACAAATACTTAACTTTGCACCAAAACCATGAATTTCTTCTCAAATCCTTATAGCCCTAAAATAGCTAAAGATCCTTGCTTGGAATAAATTGGAAATGAATATGGAAAAGTGGGAGTATTTTTATATATCCATTTACCCCTTAAAAATATTCACAAGTTTTTGTGTTTAGATCTTGAGTGTAGATATACTTTCTAGCTCATTTTCTATCCCAAATTATGCTTACTTAGCCCTCCTAAGCCTAGAAATAGAAATATTACTACTAGAAGATCCCACACATGTGAAACTAAAAAAAACACTTGATTAAATTTACCTAATATATAAACATGTTCCGTGTCAAATTTGGTGATATGGAACACTATGGAAGTATGAAAACCTTGAAATGGCCATTGGTAAGCTTACCCTTTTGAAGCATTTTCAGACTAGCCTAAAAGATTTCAATAGTTTGGGCACTTTTAAGAAATTTTGTCTATATTTTTGAGCTTGGATAGGTAAAATAAATCTATAACCACCTCTCCCATTTATTTTCATCAATTCATGCTCTCGAAACCCCTATTTTTATCTAAAAACCTTGAAAAAGTATAGTTTTGTATAAATACGTACAAGTAAAGGTACAAAAAATTTGAATTTTAAATATAATAAAAGAGTATAAAACAACATATAGTAGGTTTTAGGTAAAATTTATGGAATTTTATGTTATTTTTATGTCTATATCTATAAACTAGTCACTATTAGGGTTTAAGAGAGGTTTAAGACCTATTTGGGTCTTAATCATTGTTCATAAAGAATATCCCCTATATTTCTCTCATAATTACACAATATTGTTTTTATGGGACCCTTATAACACCTCCAATAACCATTTATCCCCATGTATCTTGTCAATAAAAATAAGAGTAATAGAAGTTGACCCTCAAGTTGAGAAATAAGCAATTTGAGAGGTTTGAGAGGGAAATGAGTTAGTGAGAGTTTTATTGAGTTGGGTTAGAACTTGTATGACCTCAATGGAGTATATATAATTCCACTTGACACTTTAAAATATTTTTCCAACCTCCTTGTTTCATCAAATATATCTACATCTCAATGATTTTGGCTTAGGGTTTATAGGCCTAATTTCCTTCTTAATCCAAACTCATTATTTTCCCACAATTATACTCTTTATATAAGTATAAGCTCATGGAATTGATTGAATATTCTCCTAAAAATCCTCTAAAAGTCATAAAATTCATCCTATTTCACTTACCTTGCTTCATTCTTCCATCATTCAACCTAACTACCTTGAAAAGGTATTAAGCCTATAGGCCTAATGGTTGTGTTCACTTAATTTTGACCCCACAAAATGATTGTCTGAGACTTTTAGCTACCTATGAGTGGAGAAAATAAAATCCATAATATATCTTAATCACTTTTATTATCTCAATTAGGCCAATTGTCTCCTTCACCACTTTTAAATTAATCCACTAGCCAAACATTTATTTGTAGTTGTAGGTAGTCAACTTGCTTCTTGATTGCAGGCCAAAGGATAATATTTGTCCAAATAAACCTTTAGTCTCTTTTATATCTTAAAAAAGTGTTAAAAACCCCTTAAATATCTTCTTAACTTCCCAATGATCTCTTCTTATCCTCACAACCTTGGCACCAACCTTCTTATTATGGCTTCTATCTAAGTAGGCATATAGATTGACTTTCAAATATCTTGGTTGAAGGTTCCTTTTATGGTTTTTAGTAACTTTATTAAGTAGTTTTATTATTATTCATATTTTTCATGAATTAATTAACTTAAACATCAAATTCAAGTTCAAAACTTCACTGAAAACACAACCTAGATTGACTTCATAATCATGTTTTGCCTGTAGGTGTTGATATTCAAGGTTTTAGGCCTTACTTTGACATTTGTCACTATTTCCATTGATTGTGATGGCCTTATATGGTTATGGTATCATAATAAAACTTTTAATTCATTTATATTCCCTCAGGATCTTTCTCAAAATATTTGTGTAGCCCTATCTGTATGTCAAGTTATCTCCAACTTGATCTCATATCCTCATGCACATACCATTATAAGAGCATAGACTTGTGGAATTTATCATATTATGAACCTTTCAACTGAAAATATCACTATAATTATCAAGATATGACTGTTAACTCTAGATTTCACTCCTCAACTCTTGGCAAATTGTTATACCTTTTACATAGCTCATATAGAGTGTTTACACATGACAGTTTAAAACTTTTATCGATTACTAGCTCTCTATCTTATAGGAACCCATCAAGTATCAATCTATATGAGTGCATGCCTTAAGGGGTGCACTAAAAAATTAATGGGTAGACCATTGGTGCTTCATAAGATTTTTATTCCTTTTACCACTTGTTATCTACACACTTGTCCCCTAAAAACCTTATCCCTAAGCTTATTTTTCTCTATTGCACACTCCTTAGTCATTTCTTACCTTTTGTCCCCCATTTCCTAACCTTAGCCACTTTTTGAATATTTATTGTACTCGGTTGACTGGGTCAACCTTGAATAGTTTTGGGTGAAATTCATTTAAGGTCAAGTCCAGGTCTTAGTTGACCTAGCCCATGACCTAGTGAATTCTTGTCCAAAACTATGCTAGATCGATTAGGTTGACCTTGGTAGATGAAAATTTTAGAAGGTCTTAAGGTTCAATATTCCTATATATACAAGTTTATTTCTCCATTATGTAGAGAAGAGAAGAAGAAGTAAGAGCTATTGTGCATCTGCTTATCCATCATTCTACTTGAGGAGTAAGATTAGGATTTCATACTTTCTTTGTAGATATAGATCTTGTCTTGTGGATAAGTATTTTGGATGAATTGATAGGTTGTGTATCCTAGAGATGATTTATGCTCATCATCCTTACATACCAAAACATCTTGCGATGCACCTTGGCCAGGGGAGAGATTGAGGCTCGATGGGTTCATCTTCAAAGGTAAGTATTCCTAACTTTTTTTCTCTTTTGTAAGAGTAGATAGATATGAATTTGTAATTATCTTCCATGAATTAGTATTATGTATAAATTGATGTGAATGTATGTCTCTTATGAATGTTTAATTTTATTATTTATAAACCCCACTTTATGCCATAAGCTTTGGTGAGTACTATATTAAACTTTACTTTACATGTTATTAGTTTAGTGAATAAAAAACATAGGACCTAGCTAGGGTTATTGTGTGATTGTTCTTGATTTAAGGCTTTATAACCCTCCCTATATTGTGTATTGTAATAAGATATACCCTAATTGGGTTTAGTGGATCCCCATATTGGTCATGTTCCAAATTATCTAATGTGTCACCAATCGAAAGTGCATGATATGATCTATATTCTCTGAGTTAGGACTGATTTATAGACATGATGCATTTTTTATTTCATAAATTTTGGTGAACCCAATGTGAATCTAACTTTTATAGGTTTTATCTCATGATTTTCATTATTTTATCATTTTATTTTTCTATATTTATAATACTAGGCTGACAGTGTCGGTATAGTTTTAATTTTTGTGCACAAATCTAACACACAGTTTCATCAATACAAATATATTCTATTTGTGCATGTTTTTCATTAGGTATAGGCTATTAGGTTTACTCTATTGATAGACTACACTTTTAGACTTATAGATCAAGCTATTAGCTCAACTGGGTTGACACAGTACACTTTTAGACTTCTAGATTAGGGTAATAGGTCAACCTTGTTGACATAGTACATTTTTAGACTTCCAAAAAACATACTATTGACATAGTACATTTTATAGGTTTTAGCAAATAGGGAACTACAAAACTAGAACCTAGTCGACCTAGTTGGTAAAATTTTAAAGTATAAATTAAGGTAATTCAACAACAACCTCACTTTCCTTTACATATTCAAACCCACCAAGGTTATTTTATTTATTTATCATTTTTTTATTCATTATAGTTCTATTTTTCATAGTTTGAAGTCTTTAAAACTTCCCCTATATAGAAAACTAGGTCAACCTTATCAACGTAGTTTTATATTTTGTATTCTATCTAGAAAACTAGGTTGACACTATCGACATAGTTCTTTTCAAACCCTTGATTACACAATATAGTAACAATAATGTCAAATCTACTCTATAATCTCTACATACACTATCATCTAAAATAACACTATACTATGTTTCAAATTTGGAATTAACACTTATATATTAGTAATTATCTCATACTTTCATTTTTAGTTACTTGCATGCTTATGATATATCACTTAGTCTAATTAGGTGGTTTTTCAACATACCATTTAGTTTAATTATTATTTTTCTTTTATACACACTACTAAATCACATAATTTTAAAATGCATTTTAAATTTTTTTTACCTAAGGCCTACCTACTTGGATTTCATCACCAAGGGGGAAGCCGACTTAGTTTTTTGGCCAAGTATAAACACATGGTTAATGGTATATATTGTCTAAGAACCTGACATGTGGTGTGTGAAGTGATGGGGTAGGCCCCAATATAAATCCATTACCATTGCTAATATAGATCCCTTTTAGCCTAAATATCCTAAAACCATCCATAGATTGCTTTCCAGTTCCTTAATTATAGCCAACTTCTTATCACATCTTAAAATCATACTCTAATAATCTAACAGCATTCAAGATGACCACTTAGTAGCATTTTATTTTTAAGTTGACTACTTTCTCTTTGCTCAATTGTATGTTGTATTGCAAAAACTTTCATTATCTAGAATTAATGCAAGGTTTTGTGGTGTGTGCCTTAATTAGATCATTCTCATTGACCCAATTCATTATGTGTTTATTTTCATTTCTTTCTTTCAAAGTTACTTGCAACATTTTCCCTATTTTATTACATAGTTGTTCTAATCAACACAGTCTCTTACAGACTATCTATTTTCCATACCTACAATACCAAGTCAACCCTATTGAGACATGACTCTTTTATACTTCCTAAGATATATAACTAGGTTAACCTAGTTGACTCTATATTCTTATTTTCTTAGCTTTTAGACCTTGTTTTCTATACTAGGTCGAACCAATCAACTCAGTACAATTTTCTACCTCTTCTTATTTCCTTGTTTTTTCATCAATATTGCCTTATTTAGTTCTCCTTCATCATTAAATTCTTATTTGAAGACAACACTGAGTTAAATTCAATGGATATGATGAGTTTTACCAACCCTCATATGGTCTCCCATAAGTAGATTAAGGATCCTCTCCTAGATGAGAGTAATGTTCATATAGCCACTCACACAAAAAATTATGGGACCCCTCCTCATTCCTTTTCACTTAGAAATCCTCTCTTCTCACTTAAAGATCAAACTAAATTAGATTATACCCAGAGTATACCTAAAATTCTCTTATTTATCTTTGAGTTTCCTTAACATTGAGGAAATGATCCTTCTACCATTTACCATCTCATGATTAGTTATCAAGTTGAAGAGCCTCATTTTCCTTCTCCCACATTCTCACATGTATTTGGGGATACTAGTTTATTTGATTCTTAGCATCTTCCCTCTATTTTTACCCCTTATCATACCATGACTTCTTATTTAAATTCTTCTACCTCCATGCCTAGTATCTCCACTAACATGGTAGGTTTTAAATCTAGTGGGCCTCTCCCAAGACATAATCTCCTTAAATCTTACACTAGTGCATCAATTCACTACTCATGGTAATCATGCTTCTAGTGCTTCCTCTTCTCATCCCTTCACTAGTCCATATTTTTCTACATAATCAAATTTTTCCACTAGTGCCTCAAATTTTAACAACTCTTCTCAAGATCCTACCAATACCAATAGTGGTACCCAAGCCACTACTTCTGATTATAATGCTTCAAATAATTCCAACAACACAATTCAAACTAATCAACTTTTATTACAATCACTTAATAAAATGAAAACCTTTCAATCTTATAATACAAATCAAATGTTATGAATGCAAAATGACCTTATTCATCTTCAAACCCATCCTCAATAGAAAATGTTCCCCCACCTCCTCTTTGGGATGCCCATGGTAATATTATCCCTCAACCTCCTCTTATCAACAAGATAATTAATCATATTCTAAATTAACCTCTTACATCTCAAATTACTGATATCTTTATAGGAGGTATCACCCCTACCATTTCTTAAAATGGGTCAACTGATCCTACTCTTCATCTAAAAACATTTATAAATATCTATAAAGATTGGGTCAAATTAAATACCTTTGCCACTATCAAACTATTAGGTAAAACCAATATGGGTGATGCTTTAGATTGGTACAACCAACTTAAAACTCATTTTAAATTAAATACCTCTACCACTATCAAAATATTAGGAAAAATCCTTATGGGTGATGCTTTATATTGGTATAACAAACTTAAAACTCATTTTATTACTAGTCTGGAAGCTTTATTAAATTCTCTAGTCCAAGAGTTCCAAACTAGTGATCTTCCTGAGAATAACATGGCCCATTATATAAATTATAATCAACCTAAAAATGAAACTACCCAAGATTTTATTAAAAAGTGGAAAACATTGTCCAACAAATGTGAACATAACATGGATGATGATAACCTTTTCCATCTCTTTACCAATGATCCTTTTCCCAAGTTGTAATATCAGGTTCAAACTCTCTCTCTCTCTCCACATAATTTAGAGGAGGATATTGACCAAACTAAACATCAAGATTTACTTATGCATCAATTCAAGCCATCCCAACCTTCCATGGGTCCTCATATCTTACTTAAGAAAAGAATCATCATGCCACCAATGATGGTGTCACAGACTCTTATGACACCATTCACACTATTCAAGTTATTATTCCTAACTAATTCTTAGAACTAGATCCCCCTTCTCAACAATTCAACAATCCTCATTTATCTTCACCTAATAGCATCAATATTCACAAACCTTTATCCTCAACCAAATTACTAAAATGTCTACCTAAGCCTCTACCACGAGAACTTGATCCCACTCATCCTATGAAATCTTGGTATGATCCTAATAAATTTTGTTGGTTTCATGCTAGTTGGGGTCATTCTCATGAGAGATGTAGGTAGCTCCGTAATTTGGATATGGATTTTCTTCTTGGTCCCAATTTTGACCATGATTATATCATTCAAAAATTCTAACAAGCCCATGACATTACTTTCAAATCCCATGAAACTCATAATAAATCTCAAGCTTAAAATCAAGATAATGCTCATTTATCTATCTATAAAGACCATATTCCAAATCACCAAGATCCCCAAGATAATCCCACTCCTTCCATAAATAATGTTAAAAGTCTTAATGACCCAACTCCAGAAGATAATGTGGTTAATATGACTAATATGTGAAGATTGGTTGATTTTATTGATCCTCAACCCATTTACACACCTCCATTATCTCACACATTTCATATTATCCAAGATCCTTCTCCAACTCACTTAAATGAGTTGGGGAAAGATGACCTTATAAATTTTGATGAACCAATTCCACTCCTCCTTTGGATAACACTTATCATACTATTTATACCATACCGCCATATTCTTTACCTAACACTAATGACACCAAGATTCTATCAACACTTATTTTAATGATTCTTACAACCAACCTACACCAACTACTTTAGCTTCTCAATATAATTTACAACCTTGTTCTAAACCTTATACCTCTTATCAATATAAATTCCAATGTACTTTGGCTCCTCCTTTCAAGGACCTCCTTAAACACTATGCACCTATTTATAACAATATTCTTATGGGTTATGATGAGTGGGATCCCATCATGGAACTCACTAATCTCCCATCCCAAATTCCATTTCTTGAGATTATGAGGACCTCTCCGCATCATCAAAACTATTTGATGTAAATTTTGTTTGAAATGAACATCCATCTTCCTCTCCTAGTAGGACATGAAGTAACCTTATCTAGATCTAAAGATAGTATTTTACAACAATGCAAAGAGATGTCCATACATGTTAAAGAAATAATGGACACTTCTCTTTCCCTCAAGTTTCTCATCACTTATATGATTCCTAATGATATTATTCTTCATGAAGATGATCCTCCTCTATTCATTAGTGTCCAAATTTATGATATCCAAGTCAAACATGCCTTGATTGATGAGGTTTATATCACCTATGTTTCCTCTCTCAATTTTATCAAAACTCTTAGATATTCCAAATGCAATCTCAAATCCACATGAAATACAAGGCAAGGATATGATCGAAGTAAAATTCCTCATTTAGGTTATGTGTGACTTCCTATTACCATCCCACCTATCACCATTTGTGTGAAGGTGATGATATTTAACTTTCCTCTATCTTACAACATTCGGCTTGGTAGGACATTGACTCATTGTATGAGAGTAGTTTTTTCTTCTACCTACCAGTGTATTAAATTCCCTCACAATTGAGATATATATAGGATTAAAGGTGACATTAACCATTGAAATTTTGAACAATTTAAAGACTGCGGTGTCTTCAATATTCCTACTCTTGAACCTTTACCCAATGTTCCATTTCTTGAGTCTTAATGATTTAACTTTCCCATCAATTCCACTCAAGGTTACAATGGTCATCCCAAACTCATTGGGAATATTTACCCTAACCTCCTAGATTATAAAGATGAAGAGCCTAATAAGATCAATCTCAAGATTAAATTTTTTGATCTCTCACTTCATCTCATCTCTTAGCTTCCTAATTCTTTACAACCTTGTTCTCGCAAACCACCTTGTGATGATATCCCCATTATCTTGACTAAGACTCAAAATTTCATTCATCACACCTCATTATATGATAATGTCATCCCTACATGCATCATTGATCTTAATATACCTAATTACAATGATGGTTATTCCTTAGATGATCCATTCTTAGGCAGTCTTGTTTAGGTCCATGATGTTGAGATTATCTATTATCATTCTTATTTACTTCAATCTTTTAGTATATAATCTTGTATTCCATCATATATAATTCTGAATTTTAGAATTTTTCCTCTTTATTGCATGGTCTAAATGGTCCAAACACCTCCAATTTTTGAAGAACCTCATAGGAGTATGCTTATAGATCATGTTATGACTAGGCCCTATCACTTTTCTAGGTACCATGACCTCTATAGCCTGCTTATCCCTAAGATGTGTGTAGCTCTCCTTTGCCCTTATGTAGACACCACCCATATGTTAGTAGATCTTGCTTTAGATCCCATTCCTACTCTTACTTTAGCTGAGTCTATTCTTTTTTCTAATCTCATCAATCTTTCCATCAAGCCTAATCTAATACCTTCATCACCACCACCTTATCTTGGTGATGGTTTGCTTCCTTTACCATAGATGTATCCATTTCCCACCAAATGGGCTAATAAGCCTTATCAAACTCCTAGTTTTGTTACACCTCCTCCTATGAGTACCTCTACCAATCCCACTCACATTCATATCTATTACTTCCATGGCACATATAATCATTCATCCATGCATTGTCTCAAGTTATGACAATGTATTAACACCTTACATCCTTCTACCCCTTAGTCCTTAGACAAATCCATACCTCCCCCAAAGGTACTACCTGATTATATTCCTAAGTATGGAGAGGTGTATTGTTTTTGGCACTAATGTGGCACCCATCACATTGATCATTGTTTTATCCTTTAGTAACACCTTAAAGATCATATCTTAACTATCTCAAACCTTCTACCATTCCTTCCATAGGTCATTCCTAAAAGAAATATCCCCCTTTTTCTCCCATGTTTCCACCTCCTATGGTTCCATATCCTCTTGTGGTCCTTTCTTCACCTCCTAATCTTCCACCTATGAATCCTTCACCCATGGACCTTACTTCACATGTAGATCCTTCTTCACCTATGGATCCTTCTCCATCGATGATCCCTTCATATCCTATAGAGTCCAATCCCATGAATTATTTTGAGCATCCCTTTCCTAATATCCCTCCTCAACATGATCCATCAATAATTCTTACCTATTGAGGAGATTAAACATGAAGTATTTTCCTAGTTTTTACTGAAGATAGATGAGACACTAGCTACAATTTAGCTCCAAATTTATAATGACTTATCAGATGTCATAGTTAAAGTGTGTGGGAAAATATGTCAACACTTATGAACACATGTATGGTGTTCTTACATTTTAATTTTGGATTGGACATGTGCTCCAATCTTATCTTTATCTATTTTTAAATATCATTTGGCATTATGTCAAATTCTTATCTATCTTACATGGTGACTTTAATTTCATGATTTATTTTGCTTATAATGTCATTTATGTTTTATTATGGATGTCTTCTTTATCATCTCTTTCTTTTTCTTCTTGAATTTCTTTCTTAAAAAATCCCTTATTCTCTTTTCATGATTGTTTTCTTTCTTATCTCTATATACACGGATAATTGCCATTGTGACTTGGTTATACAAACGTTATCCCATTTAGTCATTAATTATTTACCATGTGATTAGTTAGAAAACCATTTTTCTCATTTTAATCTCATTTTACTAGTCCAATTTGGATTTCCTTTATCCCCTTTTATTCCCTTTTCACAAACTAGCCATATACATGGTTGAGACTAGAGATAACATGTTAGTTCATTGTTAAGCCAAAGTGTTCTTATCTATCTTGTCTTTGGTCACTTAGATTCATTTAACCTATGCCTAAAACTCATTAATGTGTTCATATGGAGGAGGAATATTAAAAAAAAGAGCCTTAAAAACATTAAAAATCCAAATCATTTAACAAAAGGTAATGATAAAAAAGGAAAAAAACATTTAAAATTTTAAAAGTCAAACCACACTAAAAGATGTAATTCAAAGAACATATATTTATTCTAGTCAAAGATAAAATTCCATGGTTAGCATCAAGATATATCCAAGGTCCATTGGGGTATAGTAGGCTAGTAGATGAGAAAAGGAAAATAAAAAAATATTTTAGTGCTACCTAATCTCTCATGCAAGTACCCAATCTTCATAGTAGACTGATGGCTCTGTAAGGGGTATTGAAGAATAGGGAACATGTCATGGGAAGGTAGGTTCATTTTAATTTTATTGTACCAATATACCTTTATGAATTTATCTTAGTAGCATTTTTATTTGCCTACACATCTTAGTGTCTATAGCAAATTGGTTTCCTTTATACATTGATGGTCACTAGTCACTTAGTGTCTTCTCATGTCCTTAGTATACCTCCTGTCTCCTAAGGTCTTCTTATAAGTTACCTAAGTTATGATTTTTACATTCCCTTTTTCAGTCCCTACATTATTTATATTTCTTATTTAGAAATAGTTGAATTGTAAGACCATGGATAGGACCTAGCCTTCCTCACAAATTACCACAATTTCATGTTCCTATTAATAACATTAATTGTTACCATAATTTAAAATTTATCCACCTCATTGGTTTTCCCTTTATGAGTTATAGTATAACACCATGGGTAAGACCTAGCCTTCCTCATAAAATATTCCAATAATCCAAGTCACAACCAAAATTACATGTGTCAAATATGAGAAATGATGTCATTGATTATGAAGTTTCATGTCATTAACATTATTACTAGATTTATTTAGTATATTTTATGCCAATTCATTACTATTTCAATTTTATCTTCTTATTTTTTGATTGCATGTAAAAATACAACCATTTCTAGAATTTTTCATACTTCACTGCTTGAATTAGTGTGATTAATTTAAGAACAATTTTGGTTCTATTTTATAATTCCCAATGTGATTTATTATGATTTATTAACTTAATTTATTTTTTATACCATTTCTTCTTCCATGTGCTTTATACTTTATTACATTATTTTCATACTTCCCAACATGATTTAGTGTGATCTTATTTGTTTTAATTTGGTTTCAATTTTTATCTTGATTTTAAAAAAAAAAATTGACATCTTGTTTACCACCCTTTGGTTCTTTATACTTAGTAATTTTCTTGTTATTACACGTTCCCAACATGAAATAGTGTGTAGTACATTTTTGACTGATTATATTTTACCAAGTTTTTTTACCTATTTCTTTTTAACCATGCATGTGTCCTACATAATGATAGAAAAGAAACTAAAACTCAAATATCTCATATATCATATACGACACCAAATAAATACACGTGATAAAAATAAATATATCCAAGCATCCATAACCACAACCATAATACAAACACATAAAATCAACATCTAGTTTCCAAATGATATATATATATATCACATGTTTTGATATAAAATATAATAATATACATCATTCTATATCTATGGTTGGGTTATATCCTATCTATCTCGTGGCCTAGACACACTGCCCATAGATGCCTCAGACTATCCCTTCTAAATAGTACATTGTAAAGAGGTTATTCAAGATCTCAGTCATGTCACCTATCCCTATAGGTTGGCCATGTAGGCCCATATCTATGCTAGATAGGCATGTACTTATTCCAACTAGGTCATGGTAGCCATACACATAGCTCTCTCTTGAGCCAAGCCCTACCATGCCTATGCCTCTCTCACTCCTACCCCTACTGCTAGTTTTATCTCCTCTTTGTGCACTTGTATTCACCTCATAGCCTCTCCTACTAGTCTAAACTAGCTCTCTAGGGCAAACACTATCACAAGATCCTCTAGTGTCATTGGGTCATATGGCATCAATACTTCATCAAAGATCTCATAGAGTGTTCATATCACTTGGGGTCCCAATCTAGTCTCTTCCTTTGTAGGATCTACAAAAAACAAACCAAATAGATATTAGATCACATATATGTCTCAAAAATATATCTATATATAATATATCCTAAATAAATTAAGAAAATTTCAACCATCTATTTTTACATGTTTGTGTGTCACCTACTACCATCTCACCATCCTTATGACCATCAAGCACAGTCTCTCCATCAATGCATCTTTTGAGTGCCTCATTTATAGGTCACTACCCAAGAGTAAATCTTGGGGTCACCACTCGTGCTTGTCTCAAGCTATGCCTGAGTGGTACCTCTATCACCCAACTCTACCCTAGCCCACCTAATGGGTCATCTAGGATGACCACTATCTATGCTCTCTCCCACTACCAGTGTCTCTATCGATGGTGTGATTGAGGTGGTCATCACTCCTCCTATTGTGGTGCTAGTGATGGTACCTCTAGTACTCTTACATCTACATCCATTTCCTCTCTATCTACTACTTATCATGCTTGACTAGTCCATAATATCTCATGCTATAGTCTAATTATTGGCCTAGAAATTAGTGTCTCTAATCCTCCTTTCCCCC
Organism: Torreya grandis; assembly: GCA_037957365.1. NCBI lineage: Eukaryota > Viridiplantae > Streptophyta > Pinopsida > Cupressales > Taxaceae > Torreya > Torreya grandis. Next base: position 359,061 of record JARHVA010003032.1, on the reverse strand, counting down.
TCAACTCTCTCATATGCCTAGCCCAAAATGTGGTCACCACTAGGTGAGGGAGTCCCATCTATCCTAGTACATGCACCACTAGATGTGGCTCTATCCACCAAGTATAGTGGCCTATAATTTATCTGTGTTAATGCTAATGTCATTAACTCCTAGTTAAATTATACCATAATAATGTGCCCATATAACTACCAAACAATGTCTACTTACCTAACTATCTACAATGTTGGTATGTGGGGCATGGATCATGATACCTAATCTTGCTTCCACCTCTGTACCCAAGGTAACTGATCATCAACCTTATGGAATAAACCAACTGGATAATACATCAAAAACCTCTCATATATCCATGAACTTATAAATATAATAGGCCCCATAAAATTATGCCCTCTAGATAACATCCCATATATGTCATGCATAAGTTATACCCATATGACAAAAACTAAATCATATAATACCTCATGCTCTACTATAGTCTGGCATAAGGCTATCACATATAGTGGTACCTTGCCATTTGATTTTTGACACAACACCCATGCTATCACAAGTCCTATAACCACTTTATATATATCTAAAATATGAAATGTATAAACATCAAATAGGCTAACTCTTAGCCTAAGATATATCCTTTCTGAGCCTATTGCCCATATGACTAAGGCTCTCCTCTACTCCTATTCATCTAGTACTCTCATGACCATGAATGTACCTCCTATTAGTAGTTAAAGTATAGCATGGACATCCTCTAGGGTGATACCCACCTCAATGGTATCCCCATCCACTTCCCACCTAAATGTGTTAGTCAATAGTCCCTAGGCTCTTAAGAACATGACTATCAAATCTGAACTCAATGGGACTCTACACATATCTACCATCCTTCCTAGACCTAATTCAACCAATATTGATCAATCCTCAATTTTTAATCACTCTAAGAGGTCTAAGAGCCATGTCACATCCACCAAGCACCAAAATATTAGAAATCCCTACAACCATAAAACAACACAAGATGTATTATATCCTCCATGTCATTTTTAATCAAAATACATTTTAAATTTTAATAAAAACTAGTCTAATTTTGTTTAATCTATCCATTTTTTTATCAATCTAAACTATTTTTAGCCTACTCAACCATTTTAGTACACAGTTAGCCATTTTGGGCCTTTTTAGCACTTGTTTGGCCTATTTCACACATTTTTGTACTATTTTGGTCACTTAGTCAAACACTAGGTTGACCAAATTTTCTTCATTTTGACCAAGTTGACTTAACAAACTAAGTTTACCTTTTAATTTTTCCCTCCTTAGTACTAAGTCATTACAATCAATTTTTCTACTAGGTCTGTAGTCATATACTAGGTCGACAACATGAAATAAATACTAAATCAGTACATACCTACTAAGTTGGTAGTGTGGATTTAACAAATTTTCATCCCAATTGACCTAGTTGTTTATGCCTATTGACCACTTTCATTTCTAGTAATAAATACCTTCTGATAGTTATTACTCTGATCCCTTTTAACCCATTTATCATTTTGGTTTTTACTACCCTTAAAAACTTTTTTGGGTTCATTTTAGATCTTATAATTTCCCTAAATTAAAAATTTCTAAAAAACACTTAAATTTAATAAAATATTCAAAAACAAGTTTGAGATTCTTAGTTGCCTACCTGTGCTGCACCCGCTATAGCCTATGGGAGTACCTCTCATATCAACTATCATCTCCTCACCATCCTAGCTCATTTGGTTTCTTAGGGCTCTTTTTTTCTCTCACCCACAAGTCAAAAATAACAAATGACTTCCCTTTCACCCTATTTAAACTTACTTTTCATAACTCCTTACCTTTCAAATATTTTTCATCAAATTCCTTATTTTGCTAATATATTTATTTTTACTAAACCATTTTTAAAACCATAAAATGATCTATAATCATGATGTCATAGAGAATCCTTTCCACTAATATATGCCTACATTCTAAAATTTTTGATTCTTGGCTATTTTTTGCACTAATCTTTTTAGGCTCACCTAATGTTCTGCACATTTGGATGCCTTCACTTCTCTTGTAGTTTCCTCCTTTATCTACAACAATAAGGTAAGTAAAGGTATGCATTTTTCAATTATATCCTTTCATTTATCTTATTTTATCCTTAATACATTTTACTTAGAATCAATGTTATGTGTTATCATGTTCTTTTCTTAAAGCACCATCTCGTGTTGCACTTACATGACACATGATGAACTTCAAGTGGGGCATATATACACACATAATATTTTCAAACTTTTATCTATTATTGATTCTCTATATCTGGTAGGAACCCATTGACTCTCAATATTTGTGAGTGCACACCTTAAGGGGTGCATTAGGAAAGGGGTGGTAGACCATTGGTTCTTTGTAGGATTGTTATCCCTTTTACCACTTGTTATCTACACACTTGTCTCCTAAAAACCTTATCCCTAAGATTGCTCTTCACTATTGTACACTCCTTAGTCATTTCCTACCTTTTATCCCCCTTTTCCTAATCTTATCCCCTTTTTGAATATTTACTATACCAGGTCAACTAGGTTGACCCTGCACAATTTTAGTTGAAATTCATTTAGGGTCTAGGTCAGCTCTTGGCCAACCTAGCTTGTGACCTAGTGAATTCTTGTCTAAAATTGTGCTAGGTCAACCCTATCAGCCAAAAATTTTAGAAGGGATTAGGGTTAAATCTACCTATATTACAAGTTCATTTCAACATTATTTAGAGAAAAGAACAAGAGCTATTGTTCATCTACTTATCCACCATTCTATTTTAGGATCAATCTTAGGGTTTCATACTTTATTTGGAGATACATATCTTGTCTTGTGGAGAAGTCTTTTGGATGCATTCATAGGTTGTGTAGCCTAGAGCTAATTTAACCTTGTCATCCTTACATACCACAATAAACTCTTGCAAAACACCTTGGCCAAGGGAGATATTGAGTCTCATTAGGTTCATCTTCAAAGGTAAGTATTCCTAAATTTGTTCCTCCTTTGTAAGAGTAGATATATATGCATTTATACTTCTCTTCCATGCATCAGGATTCTATGTACATTGATGTGAATAAATGTATCTTATGCATGTTTAATTTTATTTTTTTTAACCCCCACTTTGTGCCATAAGCTTTCATGAGCACTAGATTTGAATTTAGTTTACTTGTTATTAGTTTAGTGAATATAAAACATAGGACTTAGCTAGGGTTATTGCATGATTGTGCTTGACTAGAGGATTTAGAACCCTCCATAACATTGTGTATTATGATAAGAGATCCCCTAATTAGGTCTAGTACATCCCCATATTGGTCATGTTTCTTATTATCTAATGTGTTCCAAATCAAAATTATATGGTATGTTCTATCTTCTCTAAATTATGATTTATTTATAGATATGATGCATTTTTGATTGCATACATGGAGTTCTTAGGGTGTAGTTGTAGATGGTCATTTGACTACTATAAGTGATTTTTCTAGGCCAAATTCTCACCTTGGAAAGTGAAGGTAAGACCTAAATTAATTACATTCAGACCTAATCATCCCTTAACACCTCCCACTATGACCTCTTTATCCTAAATCCTTGCCTTTAACACACATAATGCTCTTCAACTCTTGTCCCTTACAACTCACTACCTCATCTTAGTAGATGATTGTAGATGATGATCTAGGTGATGAGAGAAGTGGAACCTCATGTAAATATTTTTAATCCTCTTGAAACACCATTCTTATAATATAACCTCCATAAGGAAACTCACATTTATCCATCAACCTTTCTTTTTCAACCTATTTCACATATCATGTCTAGGCCAAGCAAATGTGGCTATAGGTGACTATTCAAGCTTTGAATAAGATGGTGATTATAAAGGAGGAATGAGATGAGTTAAGATGATCTAATATTTTAATCTCTTAAATATTAATTTTTAAACTCATTCATTACTCCAATAATAACCATGATAAAACTTGATCTTCACCTAAAAAACTCAGTCTTTATAAGACTCCAAATCCTACTATACAAACTGATGACATCCTTGTAGACTACATAAGATTGAGGTCTTCTTGTCCAATGGCCATTGACATAAAACTTAACCTTTAATTTTGAGACTCATATTACATGTGGTCCATTACTTGTTTGGTCACCTCTAAGGCATCTTGAAGTGTCTTCATGAGTAGCTGTTGTAGGCCTAATTGGTACATTTAGGCATAATAGGCCCTTATTATGTCTTTTGATCCTTGAGTGTGATCTATCATATCAAGAATCTTAAAACCAGTCAAAAATTCTCTTAAACATATCAAACTTGTGTCTCTAGTTAATTCAAGTCACTTTAATCTCTAAAACATGTTAATTACATCTGTACCTTACCTAAGAGGCTAACTCATTCAAAATCATCCCAAGGAGACTTTACTTAATCTAAAAAACTCAAAATATTTTCATGGGTTAATGATATATTTAAGGAAACGATAATTTATTTTAATACCTTTGGATATGAAAACACTTTTTTTATAACTCAAGTTTTGCTTTGAATTTTACCAAAAATACTATTCATAAGGACAACATAGGAAACAAGTTTTATGTTACAAGTACCTTCTTGGAAGAAGTTACCTAATTAAAATAAGTGTAATAAGTATTATTTTACCTTTAAATTAATCCCCTAAAACCATTAATCTTCATTTATTTATGAATCAAACAAATAAAAGAAAACTTGGACCCTATTTTGATGAATAGACTATTTAGACACTACTATACTATTAGTGATTGTTCATAATGATGGGGAGATGAACCTAAAAACCAATACCATAAAGTGGAAGTAAAATAGGGTCCATATCAATTTCCAATATCTTTTATCTCAACTCTCTATCTCTTGGCTATACTAAATGAAAACCTTAGGCCTTCTTAGTATTGCCATTTTTTCACCTATAACTTCCTCTAAACCACTTTTTTGACCTTTTCATGTACAAATAAGGTCTTGGATATGCTTGGATCTCAATTTTACCTAAAGAATTAAATGGATGGCCTCAAAATAGGCCTTTTTAACATTACAACTATAAGAATCACTTGAGAATCCTAATAAAACTAACGTAAAATGTATCCAATGGATCATTTTAGGCTTTAATAAGTACATAATGTTCTAAAAAGAAAAAAAATTGTTATAGGGGTTGGAATTTGGCCTTGGGAGACCAAATTTCCAATAGTCCTTACAACCTCCACTCATAAAACAACATTCTCTCTACTGATGGCATAAATCAAGAGGGATCCTGCCATAGATGTGAATTTGAGTTTAGATATAGATATAATATTTCATGAATCATACCCTTATATTTCATGGCTTCCACTATCTAAAACATTTTAATGGGTTGTTACATTCTAAGATTATATCACACAAAAGGCTTCATCCTTAAATCAAGAAGTATCACAACTCTAAGGGGAAAATACAAATCTACACATTTAAATCATTAAGGCATGCTAGGTAATTGATAACACTTTACCTACCTTGATCACTCAAGTCTTAGGTGAGAAAGTGATGTCTAAATATAAGTAGTTCTCATCTCTCTTATCACATCTCATAAAAGACTAGCTATCTACACAAAACCTACAACACCTTCACATGTAGGGTTAAAACATCAAGGTGGATACTAAGGTAATTTTTTAACTATTGGAAGAATATGAAAAAATATTGTATATGGCTGAGCTCCAAGCACAACATATGTATGATGGATGCTTGACTAGAAGAAAAATTGAACATTTTTTGTTCTGAAGCTAATCCAAAGGTTAAAAAGGTAGACAAAGATGAAATAATGATGAAAGATCAAATGGATACCTCTAGTACACTTGATTATGCACTCAATTAATTTCTTGAATCAAGAGATAGTCTCATGCATAAGCAATAGACATAGAAAAATGAGATGCTACATAATACATTTACTGGCATACAAATGTAAATCCATGAAAATCACCTTGAGGATATATCCTTAGAAATTCAATAGAAAGTGCCAAAAATTAGGGTGATCCTTACCATCACTAAATATGGTGATATTTAGAATTTGATTTTGTGAAAAACCCCATTGTGCACAATGTTTAGTATGGCGTGGGAAGTCCTCATTGACTAGATGATGTACAAAAATGACTTGACACATTTAGATAACTCTATTGCTAACATCATTTAAGATCCTAAGTTCATCCCTCCAAACTAGCTTTGATAGGAGCTTCATTAAATAAATATGGTCATAGTTTTATAGTCAATGACCCAACCAAAACAATTTCACTAGCACTAGATGATCTAGTCATGACTATTCTTCATTAACTTAAGCATATCTATTAAGGGGTATTTTGACATGCCAACTTAGATAGGGGTTGTCAGGCCCTATCTCTCCTGAAGGAGATTTATGTGAACAAATCTCCCCAATGTCTTGCTTATCAGGTCTTGGTATGCAAGGTAACTCAGTTAGATCCTTGTGACCATTCCAGTTAAGGGTCCTATTTAAAACATTTTAGACAAACCATTGCATTAAAAATCTGATTACATAGGAAATCAACATATAAGAATCTGACCATAACATACAAATGATTCAAAACATATCCATTACACACAAGAGTGGTTTCAACAATGCTTATGTAGTAAAAAGACACAAAAATTATAAATTAAAATTAACATTAACATTTATATTAAATTCATTAATACCCAAGATCTAAACTAACACAACTATAAAAAGAAAAAAAATAAAGGGGAGAAAAGGGAAAATAATCATGTTGCCATAGAGATGGAGATGAAGTGTCATATTGAGAAAACCCCATGGAATCAATCCTTAGTTTAGCTAAATCTATCACAACTCCAACTATAAGGATGGTGAAAATGTTTAAGGGAATATTATTATGATCTAAGAAGAGCATAACCACCATATACATGTGTAGGATGTGAAAACTTGGCTCCATAATAATCAAGATATAAAGATGTATCAATTGATTAACAATATTTAGATTTGACATAATCATTGAATTAAAAACTTCATTTTCATAACAATAATAAAAATACTACCCTAGAAAAGCATGAAAAATGATTGGTCTACTAATTATGGAGAATCCAAACATGTCTAGTCCATTACTCTATTGCTAAAATTAAAAGGATCCAACCCTTATTACAATGAAAATCTCATCCTTTATAGACCTTTATCCAAGGAGATCTCAATTCAAATTTTAATTTCCTAATAATGGGGAAGTTAAAACACATTCATTACTAATTGGTGAAGTGGTTGATATTGGAGAATTAGTAGTGTCTATGATTTCTAACATATTTTCTAGCAAGCTCATGTTCTGGCAGTTAGTATACCAAGCATTTTTCATGATTTTATAGGGTAGGATTTTCCTTTCTTCTATACAAGTGAAGTCTATAATTGATTGATTGTGCCAAATCTCAATATTTTTAATCAATTGATACATATTTATATTTTTATTATTATGGATCCAAGTTATCATATACTGCACATGTATATGGTGGTTATACTCTTATTTTCACACAACTTTCTATCAGACTCTTTCACCATCCTTGTAGTTGGAGTTGTGATAGGCCTGGCTCAACTAAGGATTATTTTCATGGGGTTTGATCAATTAGACACTTCAGCTCCATATCTATGGAAACAAGATTATTTTCCATTTTCTCATCTTTATTTTCATTTTATTTTTATATTTGTGTCAATTTAGAGCTTAGGTATCAATGAATACAATTTGAATCTAAATGTCAATCTTGATTTCTAGATGCTCTTTCTATTACTGCATACACATTATTTAATCCACTCTTATGTGTAATGTATATGTTTTGAATTATTTGTATGTTATGGTCTAATTATTATATGTTTATTTCTTAGGTAAGCACATTCATAATGCAATGATTTGTCTAAAATATTCTAAATAGTCCCCTTAATAAGAATGGTAAGAATAATCCAATTGAGTAACCTTGCATAAAAAGAACTAGTAACTAAGACATTGGGGATATTTATTCACACAAATCTCCTTTCAGGAGAGATAGGGCCTAACAACCCCTACATAAGTTGGTATGTCAAAATACCCCTCAATAAATTGGCACTAGGAGAGTTGAACTTATTTTTTTCAAATTTATCCTTTATTTTAAGATCTTTGCCTAGTAGTATAATGGCCTTAGCTTGGCTAGGAGTAAATAACTACCATGTGGACATTCCATGGTCTTCCCATGACTTGCATAGAAATATAGACAAATTATATCCAAATTATATCCATGGAATAATTAAGACTACTAAAGAGCATGTTTAAGATTTTTAAAAAGCCCTCATCAGAACACAGATTTAGTATAAGAATGTGGATTATCTCATATTCCCTATTCGCTGTATAAAATAGCTTACTATGAGTAATTTGGCCTACCATAAGGGTACATCAACACTTGGGCCATCTTAAATTTTTTTTCTCAACCATTTTAGTGTGCCCATTAGTCCTTATGTCTTGTTTTATAAATAAGTCACAACTTATAAAGAGCCAATCAAGCCAACTATTGTGTTCAACCATAGATTTCATCAACTATATACTAGGTTGAAGGATCCTTTCTTAAAAATAAAGGATGTAACTATTGGATTATATCTCAATGCATTGGATCCCCTAATTACTATGTTCATTTAAATAATCCCAACTTCCCTCTTTTCCTTGGCTTTGACGTACAAAGAATATTTCACAATAGAGAAATGATCATTACCCCATGACTATGGTGCTAAACCTCCTTATCTATTAGTAAAATTGGGGGTTTATCCCCAAATTATTTTGAGATACATATCTAAAAGTTAGACCATGAATCATCATGTGGCATACAATGAGGTATTACCTCAAGATTAAAATTAGTATAGTTAACCAATGGACCTATTTGTGTAACACAATCAAGTGTTATATCAACCTTGTGATCAAGTCAACCTCCTAGTGATGAATGAAAACCTTTCTATTGATTTTAATGTATTTGAATATGTAATTTTAGTTTGTAATCATTAGGTTTTTTTTCCTTATGATTATAGTCAAATGATTTATGATGCTTCCATTAATAACATGCCATTTATTATAGGAAAACACTAGACAATAAACAATATAATATTTGATTCTACATACCCTAATATACTATTTGAGGCCTATTAACATGGATACAAAGCTAATAACGAGATGATTATGCATGTTTAGAACATATCATTTCATAATCATGATCCATTTTTTTTGGATACAATAGTGGTGATGATGATTTTGAAGATGAAGAAGAAATTGTTGATTCGAGAAACACAATGGATGAAAATAAAATTGATGGGGAACTACCTACACAAATTGAGTATTTAGATATATATTATGATCAACTAGAAGAACCATTTGCAGAGTTAGAACTACTGGAGGAGGAAGATGTGTGTTATGAACCTAAAACATCCTTATCATATGCTCTTATTCATACATTTAGTATGCTTGTCTAAGATGGTTAATAATTTTATTTCATAGTCTGGCTTTCCCCTCATCATTTTAGGGGGATAAGACTAAAGAAAACAACATTGAGCTGAACCACTTGTGCCAAGAATGAGAAAATAAAGAAGAAGTGGGTTGTTATTTTCAAGAAAATGAGTTAAAAGAGATTGAAGTGAATGACATTTTTCCTAATTTCAGCCTTACCTTTAAACAAATCAAGGATAACTATGCATTCTTATCAGTAATGGAGGTAATCAAGGTACAAATAGAAATTTAAGAGCATAGTGGCTTGAATGAGGTAGTCATCCTAATGGAGATGCAAGACGAAAATGATTTGGTGTAACCCAACTATACACACACTTTAGCCATCGATGATAAGGCCAAGAGGTATTTAACATGGGAAGAACCACTCCCATACCTCCTTGACAACAAATAAAACCATCAAGATGTCATAGCATCCATCTCATTCTAAGAGTAGCTCACAATCATTTCATATTTTAGTTTTTATGAAGATGATACCCATGACATGTTGAATGCTCAATTATTTTTGGTATTTAATGATACCCACCCTTGTCCCCTACCATGTTGTAATGTTTGGGTTGAAGTATTCTCTTTCACTTGTCCCAAATTCTTTGAAAAAGTTCAATGTAGGTTCATTGATAACTTTCATGATCAAAATTTGTTCAATTTGCATGATAATAACATTGATAATTGTGGGATAGTGTTTTTAAAAAAAATGAGAGCAATGTAGGAGTAAGTCATGTTCTATCTCACCCTTAAAATCTTGATTTTTTAGATGTCTAACTAGTTTCATGCATGTATTTTCTTGAACAATTCTTGTAAATACTTTTCTCTTTCCCTTTCTTGTTTATTAATTTTTTTCTCTTTTCTTTATTATCCCTTGGTGGTTAGTTTAATTTTTCTTTAGTTTGATTTATTTTTATTTTGTTTTTCTTTTCATGGCTTAGTTTATCCTTGTTTGTCATTTTTTTAGTGTTGAACCTTCTATTTTTATCTTGAGTTTCTTATGCTTGATCAAGTGAATGATAAATGGAGAGTTTGTTTGTAGGTAGGTGACATGAATGACACTCAAAAGCTAAAAATAAAAATATTTTTTGAATAACTTACATGAAATATCATGATTATTTTACATTTTTCAAATTTGTAATGGCCAATGATTCAAAATAGAATCTTGGGATTTAGAAACATTAATTTTCTTACCTAATGCCATTATGCACATAAATGAGATATCTGAGGAGAAATGTAGCACTATTCTAATTTATATTTGTCTTATTTATCATGACCTTTTGGATTTTCCATGTACCCATTATTTGGTCCCTAACCCTTTATGGATGAAATGAAAAATCCCCTTTCAAATAAATTGAGTTAAAGATGCAAAAATATGAAAATTATCATCGAAAGGGTGATCTTGGTAACCTCCACTATAGGCTTTCTGGTCTAACTATAAATATAACAAAGCCTTTCGAAGGGGCATATGTATCTCTACTAGGGATATGGATGCATGTCTAGTATTAGATCAATGCCCATAACATTTCCCCTAATCCAAATAGTTAAATATTTTTACTTTCAAAAGATCTAATTATTTAAGAAAATTTAAATTATTATGTATGCATGCAAATTAAATGAATTTATCACTCAAGCAAAAATTAATAGCATTTGGGCATAATTATGGTTGAGTACATAAAAAAATTGAGGCATGATTTAGTGCCTTTATTTTTTATGAGTTTGTCTCAAGAAATAATTTGCATCTAATACTTTTTTTTTGGATATGATAATCAAAGATTATGGTTTATTGAAATACTTTGGAGTATTTCCCAACATGAGTTATCATTTGTTATTTTCTTCATCAACATGCCCTAATTTCATTATGAAATCATGGAACCTATTTTTACTCTGGAGTCTAACCCCATTTGTTTTGGTGTCTAGCTAGGTCTTGAAACATTTTCATTGAGTAAGCTAAGTTTAGATGATAGTTTTTCATGTTTAAACATAGCCTTAAAGTGATATTTTTCTCATCTTTTATCTTGGACTTTTTCTTGTGACATAACCTTAGTTTTATTAATCATTGGTGTCTAAAAATTCTCTTGATTTGAATTTCAAACATTTGTATAATCTTAACATTGATTTTTTTTTTTGAAAATTCTTGAATTTAACTTGACATTTTATCTATGGGTGGTGTTTATTTACATTTTAAAATCTATGGGCTAACCCTATATCATTATATACCTAGTTGAGTTCTTGTTAATTGTTAAAGCTAAGGATATATGCCTTTCATTTGGGGAGATACTTGGTATAAATTGAAGTCAATTTAGGTCTTCCCTTTGTGTTAGAGGTAATTTAATAGCCCATTCATGAATTTCACATGAAAATATGAGTTTGATTGAAATTAATTGTCAAATCATTTTAGTCTTTTTTGGAAAATTGTCATGGTTTAAATCGAACAATTTTTTTAGTTTTATCATGGCTTATTTTGATTCATTTTCCTTGGCATTAATTGTTCCATTTCACCCCATTTCCTTAGATAATTAATTTAAAATATTAAGTTTTTCAAGTTTCCCTGGTGTCCCCAAGATGAAGATATGTGTCTCCATCCCTTTTAATAGGGGGCCGATCAAACTAAATTTTGATTAAGTATAAAACAACTCCCCTGCTTACCCCTAAATCTCTCCACATGTTACAATTGTGTTAATTTAATGATAATAGATCTAATTTTTATAAAACTAAGTTGCAAGACCTTTTGACCACCATAATTCTAACAAGTGTTAGTCTTATGGTACATGATCATACTTTATTTCCCAAGCCTAAAATGGCTTAGAGGCTTAAGGCCCATAATTATGCCATGTGTTAGCATTATAGAATATTGAGACTTGGAGGATATCATGGATCATAATGATGGTCTAAATTTATATGTTCATGTCATGTGGCACAATATTCTTTAATCCTAAAATAATAGGGGAGCCATATAATTCCACATGGCATCATCTCGTGAACTAGGATCCATAGACCAATGAATGAGGGACACCACCTAGAATTGATGACATCAAAAAAGTCCCATAACCTAAATTTTATGGGTGTATTTCCATAAATAGACTATCAAAGCCTTGGCCCCCAAGCCAATGGAAGCTTGTCATATGGAAGTTGACATTAGCCTCATTTTTACACCTATTTACACACCATGAGGTTACCATGGTTAATTTTTTTACTATGAAAATGCTTAGTTTAAATTTTAAAAAAAAAATTTATTTCATTAATTATCCTATTAAATGTTTGGTTTTTCCAATCCCTCAGACTTATTCATTTCTTTTTTAACCTATATGGTTTAATTAAATTTAGACTCTCATATTCGATGTTTATTCACCAAGTGGAAGCTCTCCATTACATTGTCATATTTTAGATTTGAATAAATAAAATAAGTCCTAAGGAAAAAATAATAAAATAAAAAATATTGAATTATATAATTAATTCATCTTTCAAATCCCCTTAATGATGCCACATGGCATCATCATGGTGATCTAGAGTGACGAATGCCAATTGATCATTTAGAAGTCTCATGGACCATGAGTTCCCATGATCATGAAAATTAGTGTGAATTTATGAATTAGAGCCTATGGAGGTGCATTAAGTCCAATTTAAGTTCCATGATCTTAGAGCTCCATGATGTTACCATGTGAAAATTGTTATCACTCTACAATGCAACTTGCTTGAAGATGTGTAAAGCACACTCTCTCTCCAGCTGATACAATTGGAACTTATTAGAATGTGGGTGACTCTATATTTATAATAACCTCAAAATAGGCCTACTTCCCTTAATATTTATCTTTAAAACTTGAACTATTTTTTTTTCGGATGAAAAGGGAGAAAAAAATTGAAATGGGAAATCTTGTCTAAATGGGGTGATGCACCTAAATGATTGATATTCTCTAAAAGATTTATAAAAATTAGTAAGACACACATATGAATTTGAAATAGAACTTTGCATTCAATCCTGAACATCAGTGTTTCAAAACAAGGCCTAAAAGAAGTTTGCAAAGCAAATTCAAATCCTAGATCTTCAAATGACCTATAAAGGATGAAATTTTCATAGTAGGTTTGGAAAGGACTTGAAAAAAGGGAAATTATATTTCAATTATATGATGGTACATAATAAAATTACACTCTATTTTTATCAAAAAAACATATGAAAACAATCTTTTTTATTTTATAAATAGTGTCAATTACAATTTTTGCTCTACTTCTAGAATTATTGAAAAATGGCTTCAAAAATCCAATATATAAGTCTAAAACCTTAAATAAATCCAAATTAACATGTAAAACATAAGGATTAGTCTTATTTGAGTTAAAAAAATACTAAAATCCTTATAAAATATTAAATAAAGGCTTTAAAATCTTCCAAGTCTTTAAAAATTACATGTTCTTCATTATTGGCATATAATTGAGAAGTGGTGGGCCCATGTTGACTTGTCAACCTTACTTGAATGAAAATAACATCATAAATTTAAAAATAAATACATATTAAAAGTGGGTTTAATTTATTTAATTTCTTTATCTTGCATGAAAAAAATGGGATATGCATGAAACTAGTCAAACTGGTCAACCGAAGAGATTTGACCCTTAAGGACTAGTTAATTCAACTTGAGCTCAACTTGCATGAATGGAAACTTATGGATTGAATTTATAATTATATATCCAATTAAAAAACATATTTGGCATGTGGTAACTCCAAAATTAATTCATTTGATATATTTTCAATGCCATTCTTTACGTGCTTGATTGACTAATTAAGCCTATTAGGCCAATTAGGCCCAATAGCCTATCTTTTTGCATTTGGAATAAATCAAAACTGAAAAAATATGCCATGAAACCCAAAAATATAATTAAATAGACTTGGAAAAAATTTCCCATCACAATATATTTGATTTTGATGAGAAAACACTCACCATTTAGTCAATAGGGTTGACTAGGCCTATTTTGCTCTATTTTCCTATAGATTGGCCATTTTGATTGAGATGTTTGGGACACTTATAAGATGATTTATTATTAAATTAAAATTTTAGGATCAATAAAAAGTCTTATGATTTTATATCCATTGATTATATTTTATTTAAGTGTCTTGTTATTCATTTTACATGCTTTTTTACATAAAAACATGATTTATTCCCTCATCTGTATAATTCCATGAATAAAATTTATATTTATGGAATTATATTTGAGTTTAATTTAAATTTAATTTTTTTTTAGGTTTATCTATGATGATTTTGTTGCAATAAAATCAACTTTTTGCAAAATTATTTTTTTAAGGATTTAGGTAGGCTTTGAAGATGAATCTTCAAAATGATGATTCATGAATTAAATACCTAAAAATAACAAAATATAAAAATTTGTGTATATGAAATTTATCCCCATAACATACTTGAAAATATTGGGTTCCCATACAAAATATATAAAAAGTTACCATGTAGAAAACTCTACTTGTGGGGTTTTGACTGCATTTTGGGCTTACACTCTTAATGATTTTTCATTAAAAAAAACCTAAAATTGTCTAAATTTTTCATTAATTATAATTAAATATGGGTACTAAAAATATACCAAGATTTTTCATCCAAAATACACACGTGGTGAAAGATATGAACATCTAAATAGGAGGTTTGGAAGGGTGTCTAGCACTGCAAAAAATGAAAAATTCATCAAAATGAAAATATATATTCACATACTTCCAAATTCTTGAAAAAATAATCATGTGTTATATACCATGCTATAAAAACACTCTAAAGGCATATTTTGCTTGAAAAGTCAAAAAACCCTTTTTTTGTGTATATGCATGTTTACTTGTAAAACCCTATATAAACATGGTTTTATTAAATTTTGAAGTTGTGACAATATTTAAAAGTATTATTATGATTTAAAGACAACTATCCCATGATTTTAAAACTTTTACCTAGACCTAGAAACTTCTTTAACACTCCAAAATGATGCTTGCTCCAATGGTGATCTCCAATGAACATGCTGAGGAATGTTACAAAATAGCAAGTATATACACTTTTCCAATGGCCATGAATTTTTTTCAAAAGTTTCATCAAGTAATGATGACCTTGTGTATAAAATTTGAGGTCCTGAAACTACCTGTAGCTCTTAAAATCCTCAATTTCCTTCAAAAATGACCCCTTATGCATGGACTGTCTGCATATTTGAACTTGAAAATGCTCTTTTGAAATGAAAATAACCCATTTAAAATATATTTTAGACATTTTTACCAAAACTAATTATTTTATGCCATAATTGATTGATTTGACCTACTATAAAGGGATATTGGTGATATTTAGGAAAGTTTCAAATGATAGGAGTAGTAAGTTGACCTTGACAGGTCAAATTACTAACAATTTTGGTGACTTTTAGGGGTTGACCAGCTTGATGTTCAAAGAACTAAAAAAATTTGGCTATGAAAAAAATGGATATACACTAAATATTGGAAGATATTTTATGGGCGAAGACATAAACAAGACAACTGACACAAACAATAAAAAATATGTGCACATGTGCACTTAGAAGAATGGACAACAACAACTAGAAAGGGAAAAAAACAATTGAAAGCATATGTGGATATGTAATTATAGGAAATCAACAATAATAATTCTAATATATACAAACTAACCTCCACCTTGTTGGTCCTCCTAGATCAAATGGAAAGCTATTTGATGCACTATAGAACTTTAAAAACATATTTGCTTCCTTTTGATAGCTCTCTTCTGCAAATGGGAGCACTTATATGTTCATATGTTCTAGATGATGTAGCTAGGCCTCTAAATTCCATTATTAGGTGCATGGATTTAAGATATGGATCCAAGATCCAATCATCTTCCTCCCATATTCTCCTTTGTTGCATTAAGACTACTATCTCTATCTCATTCATAGGCTGATCATGATTTGACACATCCTCATCCAATGATTTGTATTGGTAATTTAGTTAGTATACCTATATTTATGTCTTCATTAGGCTCCATTTGAGGTAGTGTCTTCATTACATATTTAGATCCTTGATAAGCATCCAAACATGGCTATAATATGACTTTGATTTCTTCCTAATGAAGAGATCTAATAGTACTCTGTACAAGAAATTCATCAATCTTTACTTGGGGTGGGGATGGACTAACAAAATCTACACAAAAAACTCCAAATCATCCCAAAAGGCCTCTTCATCATGATCAATTGAAAGGACATGAAATTCATTAGTATTTTTACCATTTGAAACATGTTGATCACATATTTCGACCTTTTGGATGAAGTCAAATGAAATTTCTTGATCTGTTGCACTTGTCTCATCTTTATCAAGAATATTCTCCATATCAGCTACTACAAGCTCTTAAAAAACCTCTTGTAACTCCTCTTCTTTGGTATTGTGAAAAACCAAATCATGTTTTTCCCTACTAAGCAGTGTCTCAACTATGATTTCTTCTTCTTGATCACTCAAGTCACCTTCCTTTTCTATCTCTTTAGTTGTATCTTCTTCACTTACCTCACAAAGAAGAGGTTTTTTCTCCAAAAGTGGCATAGTAGATCCCTAAAAGTTTTCAATAAGATGAGAAAGATATACATAAGTTACCATAGATACCTTATTTTTATCATGAGGTTTTTCTTCTTAGATCACCTTCACCTCATCTCTCTGTTGCACTTTTTATTGAATGGTTTTCCATTAAAGAAAGGATTTACGCTTCTGAGGAGGAATGGATGAAGGCTGAATGATCTCTTACTTTAATTTATCATCCTAAATGATGCTTGATTTTTCCTCTTTATTTCTTAAATCCATGATTTGGTTCTAAGATGGGAAAGATAAAGGATCTTTGTTGACTTTTTGAGTCTAGTTCTCCTCCTCTTTCCTTGTTTTCAGCTCTAATTCTTTGATCTGCTTATCAATATTCTCCTGGAATATCTTCTCTTTAAAGTGGTCAATGATCTCAACAATAGGCTGACTCCAAGAAGGGAAGGTCTGAGAAACATAGGAATAATTTTGAAAACCCAAAGGGGCTCTTAGAATGGTCTCTTGAGAAGGAATGGATGGCATATAAGAAGAGTGAGGCTGAACCTATTGTTCCTTAAGGCCTTTTAGTTTGTCTTAAATACTTTGAATATAACCACCTACATCCATCATCTCAATAGTGAGATTACCCCAATTTTACCTTTCAAAAAGTGTCCATTACTCTTTTATTTACTGTAATGAATCTCTCAGATGATGGATATGGTGAGTAGGAGTATCTTGGCCATAATAGCTCTGTGAGTGCAACTCTAATGCATGCTTTTCAAGGCTCACTAAAGTTTGTTTAATTGATGGTATGGATTGGATAGCTACAAAATGGCCATGATTAGGTTGGCTAAATGGGTAGGATGGATCATGATAAGACTAGTAAGGGCCAGCATTATGATATGATGGTTATTCATAGGGAGGATTAGGGTAGTAATCTTGCATATATGACTAATATAGATCCTTATACTCCCAGTGAGGATCATAGTGTGGTTGGTCATACTGATCATAGTGAGGATAATATGGATCCATAATAAAATAAGCCATTTGATACCATTAGTAAGCCAAATACTAAAATTAATCAATATTCAAATGATACCTAATGTTTATAACCAAATTTTAGTGTTTAAAAGTTCCACTGATCTTCTAAATGCCTCCAAAAGCTATTATGTAGAATGACATCCCATTGTGCATGCTAGAAATTGTTATTACTATGGAGTGAACCCTATTTGAAGATGTATAAAACATGCCCTTTCTATAACTAATAAAATTGGATCTTCTTAGAGTTTGGGTGACTTTGTATTAAGAAGAACCTCCAAAGAGGGTTGGTTCCCTTAAGATTTATCTATTAAAACTAAACTATTTTGATGTTTTTGGGATGAAAAGGGAGAAAGAAACTAAAATGGGAAATCTTATATAAATGGAGTGATGCACCTAAATGATTGATATTATCTAAAATATTTTTGAAACTAATTAAGACACACATATGAATCTGAAAGAAAACTTTGCATTCAACGTTAAACATCAGTGTTTCAAAAGAAGGCCTGAAAGAAGTTTATAAAGCAAATTCAAATCCTAAATTTTTAAATGACCTATAGAGGATGATATTTTCATAGTAGGTGTGGAAAGGACCTAAAAAAATGGAAATTATATGCCACTTATATGCTGGTACATAATCAAATTACACTCTATTTTGATCCAAAAAACATATGCAAAAAATCTTCTTTACTTGATAAATGGTGTCAATTACAATTTTTGCTTTGCTTTCAAAATTATTGAAAAATGGCTTCAAAAAAATAATATACAATTATAAAACCTTAACTAAATCAAAAGTGGCATGTAAAATATAAGTATTAGTTAAAAAAAAGACTAAAATCATTTTACAATATTAAATAAAGGCTTTGAAATCTTCCAAGTCTTCAAAAATTGCATGTTCTTCATTTTTGGCACATAATTGAGAAGTGGTGGGCCCATGTTGACTTTTCAACATTACTTAAATTAAAATAACACCATAAATTATAAAATAAATCCATATTAAAAGTGGATTTAAGTTATCTAATTTTTTTATCTTGCATGAAAAGCATGGGAGATGCATGAAACTAGTCAAATTGGTCAACAAAAGAGATTTGACCCTTAAAGACTAGTTAACTCAACTTGAGATAAAATTTAATGAGTTGGAAATTTTGGATTGTATAAACTTAAAAAATATATATCTCATGTGATAACTCCAAAATTAATTCATTTTATAGATTTTCAATGCCATTCTTTACTTGCTTGATTGACCAATTAAGCCTATTAGGCCAATTAGGCCTAATAGCCTATATTCTTGCATTTGGAATCCATTAAGCCTAAAAAAATATGCCATTAAACATAAAAAAAATAATTAAATATACTTGGAAAAACTTTTCTTATCACAATATATTTAATTTTGATGAGAAAACACTCACCATTCAGTCAACAGAGTTGACTCGACCTATTTTGCTCTTTTTTCCTATAGACTGACCATTTTGATTGAGTTGGTTGGGAAATTTATAAGATTATTTATGACCAAATTTAAATTTTATGATGACTAAAAAGTTTTAGGATTTGATATCCATTGATTATATTTCATTGAAGTGTCTTGTACTTCATTATACATGTTTTTTTCCACAAAAAAACATGATTTATTCCCTCATCCATATAATTCCATGCATAAAATTGAAATTTATCAAGTTATATTTTATTTTAATTTAAATTTTAAAATGTTTTAGGTTGATCCATTATGATTTAATAGAAATAAAATTATTTTTTTGTAAAACTAGTTTTTTAAGGTTTTAGGTAGGCTTTGAAGCTGAATCTTCAAAATGATGATTCATGAAGTATAAACCTCCAAATACAAAAATATCACCATTAATGTATAAAAAAATAACCCCCCATAGCATTAATAAATATATTGTGTTTCCATGCAAAATATATAGAAAGTTACCATGTAGAGAAATCTGTCTATGGGGTTTTGACTGCATTCTAGGCTACTTATGCTCTTAATTATAGTTCATAAAGCACGTCCCATAAAATTATCTCAATGTTTTATTAATTGTAATTAAATAAGGATCCTAAAAAAATACCAAGATAATTCATCCAAAATCCACACGTGTTGAAAGATATGAACATCTAAATAGGAGGCTTGGAAGGGTGTCTAAAACTACAAAAAATGAAAAATTCACCAAAATGAAAATAAATATTCACTTGCTTCCTAATACCTAAAACCATAATAATTTGGTCTATACCATGCTATCAAAACACTCTATAATCACAATTTTCTTGAAAATTCAAGAAACCCCTTTTTGGCCTATATGCTTGTTTGCTTGCAAAACCCTATATGAGCATGGTTTGATTAAAATTGGAGTTTTGACACTCTTTAAATGTATTATTATGATGTTAAAAATCATCCCATGATTTTGAAACTTGTACCTAGACTTAAAAGCTTATGTAGCACTTCAGAATGATGCTTGTTCTAATGGTGATCTCCAATGAACATGCCAAGGACTGTTACAAAATAAAAAGTATATCCAATCATCTAATGGCCATGAATTTTTTTCAAAATATTCCTCAAGTCATGATGAACTTGTGTATAAAATTTGAGGTCCTAAAATCACTTTTAGCTCTCAAAATCCTTAATTTCCTTCAAAATTGACCCCTTGTACATGGATTGCCTACATATTTGAACTTGAAAATGCTATTTTGAAATGAAAATAACCTATTTAAAATCCATTTTTGATATTTTTACCAAAATTAATGATTTTAGGCCATAATTAATCAGTTTGACCTATTGCAAAGGGATATTGACAAGATTTAGGAAAGTTTCAAGTGATAAGGGTAGTCATTTGACCTTGATAGGTCAAATTAATATGAGAAAAATCATAGAGACTTATGCCTATAGGGGATAATAAATCACAATTGGGACCTCCAAGCCTTGAAGTATATAATGTTTCCAAATGGTGACATCCCAAGCATTCAATAGCCTATAGGGGGAAGTCGAGGGATTATATGGAAGTAATGGCTAGGAGGCTCTACTTCAATGTGATCATGTCATGTGGCACAATCATGTTGAAACAAAGATAAAGAAAATATAATAGACTATGAAATGGATATAAACCATGTAATAAATGACGGTCCCAATTCTTAGAGAGGAGGATGAATGAAAAAGTGAAGGTGTAAGCTAAGGCATATGTAATCAAAAACATAAATAAGAGCCTAAAACTAATGGTAAGGGGGACAAGTGGCCAAATATTATGGATTCCATGGGAATAAAAAGCTAAGGAAAAAAAGGAAGGCCTAAATGGCTGATAAAAAGAGGTTGACAAAAGGCCAAGTGGTGAAAGTATCAACCAAATTTGGAAATGTAGAACTCAATGAGCCACGTAGAAATGCCAAGTCATTAAAAGGACTCATAACTCAAATTTGATGCCTCATTTGGCTATCAAGACTGTCAAAAACCAATAAAAGATTGTTCCTTTTTCTCAAATTATAGAATTCAATGTGCAAGTATTGGCAATTTAGCATAAGTGATAGTGTCAAATGTAAATTGACTAATGGCATGGATCAAAGTGTTACATTCACCTAGAGATCAGTCAAATTAAATGTAGGGACTAAGGATTCAATGTAAAAAGTATAGAATTGAATATAACTTAGTTATGACATTGATCAAAGGAATGGAAAAGGTGTATAAGACAAGGTTGTATTTAATGGAAATTTGGCCAAGGTCTATGAAAAAGATTATATAAGGGTATAATTTAATCATAAATGAGCATGATGTCTAACTCATAGAATATGGGCATGATGGAACATCTATTAAAAATCATAGACACTCTATTACTTATCCAATCTCAACCACCTCCACTAATTAGTAATGAATGTCCTATAGTTTCCCTATTAGTGGGAAATTAAATTTTGAATTGATATCTTCTTGGACTGAGGTATATAAAGGATGAGATTTATGTTATAATAAGGGCTAGATCCTTTTAGTTTTAACACTAGATTAGTGGACTAGACATGTTTGGATTCTCCATAGTTAGTAGACCTAACATTTTTCATGCTTTTCTAGGGTAGTCTTTTCTTTTGTGTTTTGTAAGTGAAGTCTGTAATTGAATGATTCTACCAAATCTTAATATTTTAAATCAATTGTTACATATTTATATTTTAGTTATTGTGGATCCAAGTGTTCATATCCTACACATGTATATGGTGTTTATTCTCTTCTTTGCTTATAACAACTTTCTCTCAAACTCTTGCATCATCCTTGTAGTTGTAATTGTGCTAGTTCTAGATCAACTAAGGATTATTTCCATGGGGTTTGCTCAATCATACACTTCAATTCCATCTCTATGGAAACATGCTTCATTTCCATTTTCTCCCCTTTCTTTTATTTTTCTTTTTATAGTTGTGTTAGTTTAGAGATTGGGTATCAATGAATGAGATATGAATCTAAATGTCTATCTTGATTACTAAGTTTTTTTGTCTATTATTGCATACATATTGTTGAATCCACTCTTGTGTGTAATTGACATGTTTTGAATCAGTTGTATGTTATGTTCAAATTATTATATCTTGGTAATATAGGTAAGCAAATTCATAATGTAATGATTTGTATGAAATGTTATAAATAGGCCCCTTAAATAGAATGGTCACAATGAGCCAACTGAGTTACCCTGCATACCAATACCTTAGGGAGATTTATTCACATAAATCTCCTTTCAAGAGAAACATGGCCTAATAACCCCTACCTAAGTTGGCATGTCAAAATACCCCTCAAAAATATTCATCATCACAGCCTCCTCTAGTTATTATGATGCAGGCCATTATACCACCTTATGTATAGGTACTATGCACACATCAATTTTTAAAATTTGAAGAGTCTTTTAGCTGATTGGATTGAAATAGTAGGATTAGGGTTGGGTTGGTTTAAAACTCATAAAGTGTGGCCTACTTGGTTATGACATTATATTTAAAACCCACAAAGGAGGTAGGTTGGTATGATACTTAGTTGAAAACCTAGAATGGTGGATAATTAGTGCATAAAATGTTAAAGTTGGTGAACGACACCTTGAGTGATAACTTTAAATAATGCTTTTTGTATGATGCTTTTTAGTAGGAAACTCATCTAGATATAGTTTTTAGTGCACTTATTGTGAATTTTTATTGAGATAAAACAATGATTTAAGTATGGGAAAGTGTTGCTAGTAGAACTGAGCTACAAAATAGTAGAGTATAATTGGATGATAAATTTGTGTTTCACACCATTTTTTATGTAGCATATTTTTTTGTTTATATGTGACTCTCTTTTTACATTAAAATTCTTCAGAATGTGAAGTGACAAATTCTTTAGAAATCTATATATCACTTAATTATACTAAAAAAGGGTTCCAAAATATAGAGATCAATATAGATATTTAGAAATGGGTCTGCTTATGTTTCTTTCCTGTGATATATTTTGTATTATTTAAAACCATTTAATATGAAATTAATTGTTATTCAAGTTGATTATATCTATGAATAATGATAATTCCATTATATCCCATGCTTGTATTAACATAATTTTTTATGCAATATTATTTTGTTTGTTTCAGTATTACTCTACACACAACTATTCCCTATTAGCATGTTTTGGTGGGTTTTCCAAGAACATATACTAACATCTATTTAACAACTTAATGTATTAATTTTTTTATGAAAACATTAAAGAAGAGGATTTCAATATATATCATATCTATATTTTATTATGAACTCTATTGCCCATTTCCCAAACCAAACACTATGTTCAATTAGGAAGTTACGGCCAAATGGATGGAAGGCAATGACATAAGAGATA
Source organism: Torreya grandis (assembly GCA_037957365.1). Taxonomy (NCBI): domain Eukaryota; kingdom Viridiplantae; phylum Streptophyta; class Pinopsida; order Cupressales; family Taxaceae; genus Torreya; species Torreya grandis. Next base: position 335,233 of record JARHVA010003032.1, on the reverse strand, counting down.
CAAAAAGGTACTAGGAAAATGATTCTAACAATTTTATATGTAATTATAACACAATATTTATTACCATTTGGTAGTTTATAAAAGGAGTGGGGTTAGGAATGTCCTTAATGAATAGATTATTCAAACTAGTATACATAGCCTAGGTTGATGAAAAGTGGGCTCCCTTGTTAGATATGATCATTGGTGATAAAAAACTACTTGCCTTAGGTACCATTTTTATCCACTCATATATGTAGCTATCAATGAGAGGTTTATTCCTTTATTATTCAAGGAAATAATGAGGACATTGATAAAAATTGGTGTTTATTGGTATGACCCAAACTGCACAATTATAAGAGTTGAGGGTATAGTGGAGGCTCCACTAACATCACCCAAGATATGTCCTTGACAAGTTATAAAAATAGGAAATAATTTATAAAATTATGATTAGAGTGTATGTCATATATAAAAATTATAATTAGGGTATGATATATCCATTGCCTCTTCAGGTGTGAATGACAAACTTTAAATTTTGGTCATATTTGACCAATGCTACAACTCATAAGTATACATTTACACTAGTAGCTAATGAATTTATACTATAGGATCCTTAAGGCATAATGGTAACTCATCCAAGGATACTAAATAAAAAATTCAATGGTTTATACCATAATGAGCCTAACACCTTAGAGCACATTTTCATCAATCCTCAAGATGAACATGAAGTCATAAAAAGGATGAATGCAGCTAGGGTGATTATGGAGACTACCAAGAAGGTAAAATATGGTGGGGGAGAGAGAGAGAGAGAGAGAGAGAGAGAGAGAGAGAGAGAGAGAGAGAGAGAGAGAGAGAGAGAGAGAGAGATCTCCCTAAGCTAAAAGAGGAATATGTTCCATCTATGGATGCGTACATTATAATGAAAGTGTTAATTTAATCTAATTATTTAGATGTTTATAAATAATGGAATAATATATCATATAATTAAGAAACAAATAAACATATACATAATAATAATTGATAAAATAATAGAATACTTGATAAATATGACTAAGCCACTTTGAGGGGGGAGCCTCCAAACTAATGAAATATGATCAAAAAATATAATATGATGATCAAAATATATCCATTACCTCTTATATATACTCTAATTATCCATGGTTATTCTATAGGATGACCTTACTAAGAACATATAGAAATTCAACAAGATAATACTAAAAGTATGTAAACCACAAGTCAGACACACATATCCCTAGACATGTTGTAGGTTAAGGGAATAACATACCCATACCATTTAAAATAATGTTTCCCTCAATGTTGAATCAACATTGGATGTTGATACATGAAATTTTCATCCTCCCATGTTACATCTTAATGATTCATATTCTTCCACTTGATCAAATACTCCATAATCTCTCTTATTCACATCCTTTTAATGTGGGTGTGAAGAATCTCTTTAGGTTCCATAATGAATTTATATTATTCATATAGTTATCATAAATTAGACTAGGTATAAAATCTCCATCCAAATACCTTCTTCAAGAAATATTCATGAATTATAAGATGTATCTAAGTGAACTAGGCTAGTTCTAAATTATATGCCACATTGCCCATTTTTATAAGATCTAATATGGGACATAATACTTAGGAGTTTTTTTTAATAATTTTATTGTTTATTTATATACATATTATTATATGGATGGAATAACACAAATAAATAATCAACTATGTCAAAATTCCTCTCATTATGGCGTTGATCCACATTTTGATTCTTTCAATTCTACGTCATTACTAAATTCTCTCTCAAACTAGCTAGTACCTCATGTTGATGTTGAATATGTTCTTCAGTAGCTCAAACCTTGGGATTCAACTTCAAGGATGAAGTTATAGATGGGGGTGATAACCATAAATTTACATAAATGGATACATTTTGGAAGAAGTATGGAAATAAGTGTTAGACCACCATTGTGTTAGTGACAACTAATGAATCCATCTTTCCTATTTATCTGATACAAAATAATGGAGAAAACCTTCCAATAATTTTTTAACCAACTCTATTTTCCCATAATATTGAGGATGATATGATGAGATATGGTCCATATAAATACCCAAGAATGTGAGTACATCATTCTAAATATTATTGGTAAATATGGGATAATGATTTCATACAATGATCTTGGGAATACCATGCTACTTTTGAACTATATAAATAAAATAAACAACTACTTTACTTGCTAAAAATGGATGTGAAAATTAAATAAAATGAACATAATATGATTAAATTTTGACCTTTAGATCTTGAAAACCTTGTAATTAAATCTATGGAAACCTCCTCCCACTTCTAGCTAGAGATGCATAAAGGATATATAAGATCTGGTGTATTAATTATTTCACCTTTTTTATGTTGACACACCATTAATTATGCCACAAATTTATATATATTACAATTGAGTCCTTCCCAAAATAAATTAGTCTTGATTATATGATAGGATTTAAAAATTCTAAGTGCCCCTTATTGGATATGCATGAAACTATTGAAGGATATTGTGTTTTAGGATATAATTCTTATATAGGTATAATATATCTTTATACCATAATGTGTTTCATTTTAACTCAATTTTTTTAGAAAAACTATAACCATTATAAAGATTATGAATCAAAACCTATGTATCCCTATCATTATCTCATACAAATCTTACCTCTTCTAACCAATCTATTTAACAAATGGTCATTGCACATAAAAATGCCTCAACTAATTCATCCCTCCTGGATAGTGCATCTACTACCACATTCTATTTTAATTTATTATAGACTATTCCAAATTCATATCCCAAAATTTTAGTCACCAAATTTTGTTTTTATTCTGATGATAATCATTGTTCCAAAAAATATTTTATATTATCATGATCAGTCTTTACCTTAAAATGTCTACCCATTAGATAAGATATACATTTATTGATTGAATGACAAATATTCATTATTTATTTATCATAGATTTTATTGAGTATGTTTTCCACCTTGAGTTAAAGACTCTAAAATGCAATGGGTCTTCCTTCTTTCATGAATACTACCCCCATGACATATCTTGATGCATCATATTTAACAACAATTATTTTGTAAAAATTAGGGGTAGCCAAAACTGGAGTGGTGCACATAAAATATTTTATATTCTCAAATTCCTTATTAGCCATTTCATTCCAATGGAATAATTATTTACTCAAAAAGGTTGTGAGTGGAGTTATTATGATACCATATTTTAAAAAAAACTATGATAGTAACCTATTAGCCCCAAAAATATGCAAAGGTTCTTAAGGGTCTTTAAAACTTTCCACTCTATCATAAATTTGATATTATCTAGGTTGAATTTGAATCCCTAATTTAAAAAAATATGACCAATTTACTACACCTCTTAGAATTCAAAAGAACATTGGAACGTTTGGCATAAATTTGATTTTGTTCTAGAATTAACAATACCTATTTCACATGTTTCAAATATTCTTCCTAAGTTTTGTTGTATATTATAATGTCATAAAAAATTACCAACATATAATTCCTCAAAAAGGCTTAAAAATAATATTCATCAAACTCTAAAATGTAGATGATGCATTTGTGAGACCAAAAAGCATGACCATAAACTAATAATGACCATCATGAGTTCTAAAATTTGTTTTATAAATATCTTCATTTACGATTCAAATTTGATGATATCAAAAATGAATATATAGTTTGGTAAATTAAACAACACCATGTAATTCATTTAAAAAATCAGCAATTACTGGAATAAGGAAATTATCTTTGATGATGTAATTTTTAAGTTCTCTATAATATGGGAACATCCTCAAAGTGTTATCCATATTATGCACCATGACCACTAGGGACAAACATTCAGTTTAGCTATGTATAATAATACATACCTCTAACATCTCCTATACTATAATTTCAATTTTCACTCTTCTCAGCATATGGCTATGGTAAGGTGTGTTCACATTATTAAGTTTGTAATAATGTAAATATTGTTAGTTAAAATAATATTATGAAAATAGGTTTTTATGTGGTATGTTATTGTTATAGATAATAAAAATAATATATGGGTATAAATTATGTATTATTTGGAGGATGTATGTTGAGTGTTTATATGGATCTAGGGATCCCCATATATAATTTTTACACTTCCTATATAAGTGCCTTGTAATGCTTTGAATAATACAGTGTGTGAGAATTATTATTTTGTATATTCATTATGTGAGTAATTTTATTGATTATTTTATGTTTGGCTTATTAAATCAATTCAAATATAAAAATAGAATCAATATATGGTATTAGAGCCATCTGATCATGAGAAATCAATCAAAATGGGGGCAATGTCTATGTTTCTAAATGCCCCAATTCATGTGATAAGAGATTTGTTTTAAGGATCTTGCAAGATGATTGGTGTTACATTTATTCATGCCACAAATAGATATACATTTATGTGTCTCACATTTGATGTGGAAAGGGTTTTGATCCTTATTCACTACTATAGATCTATTTCATGAATGTGATTTTTTCATAAATGGATATCATTATATTAATAAAAATTCCTTGTAAAACTACAATGTAAAATTAAGGAAGTCTTGTTTTTATAATTTAATACTCTTCATTACATAAACCACTTACCCTCTTGCCATCTCTCCATCAAGTATTCTGATGATTTCCAAGAGCATACATCACTAATTAGATTTATGCATTTTAACACATTTTGTGCAAGAAATTTTCAAGTCTTCTACCAAATTTTTTTTCTATCATCAACTATGGTATTATATCCACACATTTACTTACATCATCATGTGCATGTCTATGTATCAGATCTGGTTAGTTCTACATTAATCCATCATTAAATCCTCAGCTTGTTTACTGTGTCTCTTGCTCTTCAAATTAGAATTATAACTCAAGACTTGAATAAATTTAATTCTAAGCTCTTTAATAGGTTGGTTAAAATTTTTAAGGTTTATATGAAAATGCTTTAGTTTATATTTTGAGTCATTTAGATATTAACATTTATATGATACCCTATTATTTAAATATTGGATTCAAATGTTAGTTTTGAGATCATTAATAATTTAGTTTCATTGAGTCCAATTCAATTATCAGTATGTCTTTAGTCATTAAATAGTCAAAGGTCCATTTTTTTTAGTAATATATATAAAAAAATTAAAAGTGTCAATCATTAATTATGTCTAGTCTATTGTTAAAAATCAAGTTTATGTTTATAATCATTAAGGATCTATAATGTCATTTAGTTATGACATGTTTTAATCTTATAGTTGATAGGGTTAGTCATGAAAATTTAAGTTTATAAATCATTTTTATCAAAAGATTAAAATTCATTAATTAATTTGTTATAGTCAAGTCAGTCTTAGTTTTTTAAAGGACACATTATCGGTGGAAATTGATGTCCTATGTTGGTCTAAAATCATAATGGACATCCCATTGCAAAAATCTACTAGGCTCAATTTCCACACATGGAAAGTCAAAATTGAGATGAAGTCAATGAAATTTTTTTATGGAGGATAATGAATGGAAATGAAGTAACACACACATATGTAGCAAAGTTAGTAGAATGGTAGGATAAGGATGATAAAGCCAAAGCCATTATTGGATTATCTCTTTTTGAATCCAAGTTACATTATGTAGATATTGAAAAATAATTAAATGTAATGTGGGAAAATATGAATAAACTATTTGGAGTAAAAGTAGTCAAGGCAAAGTTTTCCTTAAAACTCCAGTTGTTTAAATTCAAAATGAATGATGAGGTCAACATGTCTAGTCACATCAATGATCTAAGATTACTTATGAGATAACTAGTAGAAGTTCAAGCTCCAATAGAAGATGAAGATAAAAAATAAATATTATTGATTAGTTTTCCTTCCGAATATGCCAATGTTATTTTCAATCTTGGACAGATGCCTTCTTAGTCACTAGAAGATATGATTTCAGCTCTTCTAGCTGAAGAAAAAAAGGACTAAAGAAGATGTAGAAGAAGAAACTAGATTTTACTTTAAAAATAAGTAAAAGAATTTCTCCAAAAATAAATAGGAAATTGAATGCTTCTACTACAAGAAAAAGGGGCATACATCTTCACATTTTAGAATTTGAGATAAATACTTGCTTAATGGAAAACTTAAAACAAATGAAGCCAATATCATCACTAAATAAGAATTAGATAATGAGAATGAAAAAATGAATGATAAAAATGGCTATGCTTATAAATATTTTATATTCCAAGTAAAAATATTATTAAATTTAAGGTTAGAGTAAATGGAGGTTGGAGGTTTCATAGCCTCTCGTTAGCCACTAGCAACAGGGCCACTTTTTACTTTAGTCGAACATTTTATTTTTAATTGTGTGTTTGATTTCAGTTTTGTGTGAATAATAATAGATGATATATACATGTTCATATTTGTAATAACTGAACCTAAACATTCCTCAGTAGCTTCTGTGAATATGTGAAAGTGAATAAAGCTAGTAACTATATTGCACATCATGATGTGGTTTGTGTTAAGCCATTTATAAAACCATTTTTTGTGGTTGTTGGTTATCCACTTGAAAACCATCCCACTTTGGTTGTTGGTAATCCATATGTACAACCATTAGTAAGGTTTGTGATTGACCTTTTAAAATCACTAAATCATCAATATAAGTGTAGATATGGGATTGATATTTTTCCCATGTTCACATTAAGGGAGTGTACACTAGTGGATAATAATGTTCACAAGGAGGTGAATGTTAAGGTGTTTTCACATTATTATGTTTGTAATAATGTAAATATTTTTAATTAATATAATATTATGAAAATAGGTTTTTGTGTGATATGATATTGTTATGAATAACAATAATTATATATGGGTAGATATTATATATTATTTAGAGTATGTCTATTGAGTGTTTATAGGGATTTTGGGATCCCCATATATAGGTTTTACACTTCCTATATAAGTGCCTTGTAATGCTTTGAATAATATAGTTTATTAGAATTATTATTTTGTATATTTATTGTGTGATTAATTTTCCTGAGTATTTATGTTTGGATTATAAAACTAGTTCAAATATAAAACCAAAATCAATAGGATACATGTATAGTCTGATGTTTGGTTGTGTACTACCAAGAATTGGTCTTATGGCATGTTCATATTCTCTTCTTAGTGTGTTCCTTTTAACATGGTGCCAAAAATATTTGGGTGGTAATAAAAAATTGTTAATAAATAAGGATATTTAGACATATTGGTTATTTGATAAATAATCAAACTAAAAATCATTCACCCTTTTTTTAATAATATTCATCATATAATGTGAACTAACAAATTGTGGATATTTTTATCACAATCCACATATTTCAAATGTCCTACTTCATAATGAAAGTGAATGAACTATTCATAGAAATTCATCTCTATGGTTCCTAAAATTTTGAGCCATTGTACTTCAAAAATAATGCTAGACCCACCCATGGGAATAGAAAACATAGGATAATATATCATTTAGTCTCCCATAGAAATCTTAATACTATGACATTTTTCATAATGTTTGTTTATTCCACCATCTAAAATAATGGATAAAATTTTAGATTTATGTAAAAGAAATAGTTTAAACAATTAGCCAACTTACTATTAATAAAGTTGTGTGTAATATTTAAGTCATTCAACACTATCATTTTCTATTTCTTAAGGAAACCCACCACCTTTAGTGATTGAGGAATAATAATACCTAAAAGTGCATGACTAGAGATAGTAAGGTGAGAATATTTAAACTCCTCCATTGAATCTTCCATATCCTCACTTGAGGCATCATCAAATTTTCATCTTCATTCATGAATTCAATGTATATGTAGATTCTAAAATCTAATTTATGTATTAATCTATTGTTTTACACTTGAAAAATATACCTCATGGTTTTATCTTTCAATTATATATTTTCCCACTGTCAAAAGGATCATGTTCACTATCTCTTTGTGCTTGAATTTATTATCTATCATTCCAACATTTATTATTAAGATGACCAGGCCTTATATACTATGTAAAAATATCTTAACCTAATCATTACCCTTCATTACTCATTCTATACTTGTACTTATTTTCTAGTTTCTTTAACACTTGTGTCTTAGGTGGACACCAATGTCGATGCAAATGTCTAACTTTCCTACAAAGTGTCCAATTCCCAAAAGTCATAAAATTTTAAAATGAATTGTAGCCTAAAGGTTGGATTAAGCCCTTAAGTGTGATATATTTTCAAAAGGGATTATAATAGATATAAGATCAACCCTCATTCATTCCTCACCTATAAATCACTCAAAAAGCACATATAACTCACATATAGAGATAAAACGAAACATTAAGTTAATAATTAAAGTGAAAAAAAATAGCTTATTCATCCTTATTTATATATGAGTCATAGGATCAATATTTACACTAAATAATTCAAAGAGAAATCCATGAGCCATTTTTTCCATGTTACAAGCTAGATTATTACATGCCATTACTTATCACATATTGCAACTTGATACTCACCTAATACAAAATTTAAGGCATAAATACACAAATAGTATGACCTATTTGGTGTATTATATATATACATAATTCCCATTTATAAAGGGATTGTTTAGGCAACTTGACACTGTGAGCCCACTAACTCATTTTTCCCACAATCACTTTAAGGGTGAGGAAGTTAGGGTTTGATCATTTGATAATGAGTGATAGATTATGCATATGATATTTATACATAAATAAAAATGTGACAAAAAAAATAATGATCTAGTTGGTTACATCCATATCTAGTCGATATTCCATATTGAAAACTTGCATCGTAGTCAGACACTTGTCTTGATGTAACCATCCATATCTGATGCAAGTGTCCAAGGCCATAAAAATAATATTCTTAAAATCTAAAAAATGTTCAAGGATCACCTTATAGTCCACTTATATCATGTTATATATTATAATTTCATGATCATATTAAATCCAACTATCAATTGTTCCCTTTTATTATAATATCTATCAATAGTTATACTTTATTATTTTTAGCAATCTCAATTTTATAACATCATAATATTATTTATCTAAGTTTATATTAATTGGAATTTTAAATATATTATTTCAACATACTTGAATATAATATAATATAATATTCCTTTACCCTAAATAAACAATATTTACATTTAGGGTTAAACATTTGGTGAACCTGAACTGGGGTGTCTAAACCCTAGCTCAACATAGGGTTTCCTATTTTTATTTGATTTATAATTTTTAAACTAAAAATATTTAACAATAATATGTCCATTTATTTTTAAAGTAATTAATCATGTATGCATATATAATTCACTTAATTTTATAATAATGTAAAATATCCCTTTTTTATAATTATTACATGGCTAAATTAACCAAAAACTTATGAAAGGATTAAAAAAAGCTTATTTCTACAACTAATTTTGTAATGTCATAAAACTAGTTTCTAGATGCTAACATACATGATACCAACCATTGGTAGACATATATCCTATTTATATGATATATGCCATCTCACACCCATTATTTTCTCATGATTTATATCAAATTCTACATTTCACACTATCACAACTCAAAAAGGTAGAGGTGCCCAATCTATCTCACCACATGTTAATACACAATAATTTCCTCCAAACCCTAAAATTGTTATCAAATCAATATGATGTGATATTATTAACCAATTGAGTAACACACATGCAAAAATTTTAATACTTAAACTCTTAAAGTAATCTACTATATACAAGGATACTTCAAATGAAGCATTATGTGACATCCAAGTACCAAGTGATAATGAACCAAATTATTTTATATATCTTATGCATTATCTCAAGAAAAATTCAAACATTATTACCATTGAGCTAGAATTTTTACCATTAAAATATATTATTCATCAATATTTGACTTTGTTCATATAAGTGTGTGTGCTTCACAATGTAATCAAAATATTATTAATTGATAATGGTTTAGGCCTAAACATTTGTAGAAAAAATTTATTAACCACCATCATTATTATTACAAATCTTATTCAAAAATTATAATTCATATCAAAGGATTAAATAATTCATGTATTTATCTAATTGGCCAAATCACATTAGATGTGTCATGGGGGAAGAAATGGGTCCACACTATATTCCAAGAAATGTCTCAGTTATTTCACTATAACTTTATTTTATTTTATACCATGGATACATACCATGGAAGTCATTCCATATAAATTACATTGATGTGACAATTTTTTACATGATGGGACCTTATTCGCTATGCTTGTTGACAATGAACATTTCAAAAAATTTAAAATGATACATTTTGACACATAAGGGATACCTGAAGTGGTACCATCTAAAAAATTTATTCCACTTAAAAATATAGAAACATATGAAATGGAGGACTTAAGCACAATGAATCCTTTACCTCAAGAAAAAAATAAATCAGTAACCACTGAGGTACACATAAACAATAAGAGCTATTACCAAAGGAGCCAACAATTCCAAAAATAATTAAATCCCATATTTGAGATTCTTTTATTGGTTAATACTGAACAATAAGATGATAAATTTTCACATTACTATGATAGTGATGATGGGATTCTACATGATATACCAATGAACAATTACAAAAAATTAGTTTCAATCTACTTGAGCATCTATCACATAATCTATTCACACATATAGGTTCTAATACAACAAGTTAAATTCATCACTAGAAGATACACAATGAAATTTAGATAAGGCAAGGATAAATTATTAGATGAACATGTAAGTGATTTTTATTTAATCCATATATCTTGGCTAAGAAAATTTAGCCAACCTTAGAAGGTATCAATGAAAATACACCATGTGAACAACATGGAGTCCTCTCAAAAACATCCACAAAATATTATCAAGATCTTATCTAACTAGGATGTTTTAGATTCAATTCTTCCTATGTTACTTGAACATCGTATGGTATCTCTACTTCATAATGGACATGAATTGATATAAAATTAATTCTTAAAAATAGATCACTATATTATGCTTACCATTGAATCACTAGACATAATAATAATTAGTGTACATCATTGAAAAAACATATTTAGAATTAAAAAGGTAAGGGGTACATAAAAAACATGCCCAATTAGAAAAAAATACCAAATACTTCCAATACTTCCACATAAAATCAATATGCAAAGTGACAAAGATGTGAAAATAATACAATTACCAAAAACATTGATGGTGTCTCTTATGTACATTTACAAGTTGATACAAGTAATTGGGACACTATTTATAATGTCTCGTACTTACCTACATTGGGAATTATTATTGAACAAGTAAAAATTTGTTCCATTTCCCCCAAATCTCTTGGATATCTTTACTTACCCATAACATTCAAGCCTAAACTGATAAATACCCTCATATGGGTAATGGATACCAAACCAAATCTCAAATTTTATTTTAGATAATATTTAGCAATAAAAATGAAAGCAATGATTGATACCATTAATATGTGTCTTACTTACCAATTCCAAAATAAACTAATCCACATAATACATGATGGAAAAAATGAAAAATCTATAATAATGACAAATGATATTCCCTTACTAGATGATACAAAATCACTCAAAATTATGTGGCATAAAAATGTTGGAAAAAATATTATCACGGGAAACTATCAGATAGTCCTTTATATTCTGATTGGGAGGTATAATATTTTATATTTAAATCAAATATTCTAAAAATACCAAAAACATTCAAAAAATTAAAAAATACCAAAAAATTCAAATGTTCCTTATACCAATTCATATACATATATTGTTTTTCCATGTTATTAGATATATCTCACACACACACACACACACACACACACACACACACGTATTTCACATTTTATTTGAGTCTAATACATGCATACCAAGGTACATAACATATGCACATACAAATTTTGAAATTAACCTCCACTTAAATCTTAAGTATGTTGAAGTAATCTGCTTACCTGATCATGATACACCCATGCTACATTATTTTATGATCACTTTATATTACCATGTTTGATATTATATAATTGCAAATGCCTATATCTATGATTATACCTTTCAAAATACACTTGATATGATATGTACTTAACATTGCTTAAAAACACATATGTTTAAGAAATAGTATGTTATGTTCATGTTGGTTTCCTATTCTCCTTGCTTGTTATTTTTTCATATTATATTGCCTATTTGTATTATTTAAATATTATCCATTTATTGTGGGCCCTATACCTATGCTTTACCATTTTCATATTTGGTCATGTCATGGTTTATTGTATGTGGACATTTGAATATGTCATTCTATTCTTTTTTGACATTTTACTAAGTAATGTCCCTTTGATTGTGTGGCATTTTAACATGCTCCTTGTATGAGTTCACCTTGGACCATTTCCTATATCTTTCATTTTGAGTGATCTTGTGTGTGTGTGATTGACTACTTGATGAGCATATATTTTTACTCTCTAAATGTTGTCATGATTTACATCGTGCATCTTAGGATTTGATCTAATCACATACTACATGCCTAAATTATATACCTACCTATACTTGTTACCCCTATATATTACATGATCCATACATAATTTAAACAATTATGAAATCCTATTGAGGTAAGATAACTACTAGATTTTATTTCACCTCAATTTAAAAGAGGGGCCTATCAGTGGGTGCATGTCATAGAGGCACACATTTCACACTTTCATAGATTATATATATTATATTGGGTATATGTAATGAAAATACATTGTCATCATTTATACTAGTTCTTAGATTCTCTAGATTATAGTGGGGGCATGTTATGGAGATATGTTATCAAAATTTACACCAGTTATATGATTATCCATATTATAGTGGGGGAATATTATGTAAACATGTTCTCCACAATTAAAAATATTCCATATTCACTAGATTTCATAGTTATATAATTCAAATACACATTTTATGGTAGCATTCTAAACATTGATGTTGTTACTATACCCATATTTTGGCATGAGACATATATGAGGTGAATATTCCATGTAAAGGGAAACTAAAATTTCAAAGTAAAATCATTTATAAATTTAAAATACTATTATGGACTATTATTATACCTAGGTTGGAATTTTATGGATTGTTATTGATCCAATCTACTGTAGTAGTTGGTTCACTTTTGGAAGGTTAAGTTGATTAAATCACTCAATCTTACCAAGCTTACAAGTTAGACTTGATTAAATCATCTAAAAGTTACTATATTTATAGTTTAGATTTGATTAAATCATCTACCCTCACTAGATATATTTTATGAGTTGATTAAATTCCTCACACTCACCAGATCATGCACATATTTGGGTTGCATTATTGAGATGAGACAAGCTCAATAGACATGTTGAAACTCACCTTTATATCAAGGTTTTGGGAATGTATCCTCATATATATATATATAGACACACACACACACACAAACATATATATAAATATATATATATATATATATATATATACATACATAGATATATATATATATATATATATATATATATATATATATATATATATATACATACATATATATACACACACATACATATACATACACACACACATATATATACATATATATATACACATACATACACACACACACACACACACACACACACACACACACACACACACACACACACACACACACACACACACACACACACACACACACACACACACACACACACACACATATTCCTAATATCATATTCAATGCTTAATAACAAGGCATCCTTTCAAATCAAATTACTAAAAGGTCATTCACTAGTAAAGCACTCAATTTTTGCTTGCTCAAAGACAAGGTGTGTTATACACACCCATGTATGTATTATTTTCCTTTAAAATAGAAATTTAATTACTAAATTACATTAGGTGGGATGTATATACTAAAAGTTTATTTATGTAGTATTATAGTATTGTACACTTGGAAGATATCTCTCATGGTTGTACATTTTAGTTATAGACCTATTTTCCATTGAAAGGCTCATGCTCACTATCTCTTTGTTCCTAAATTTATTATATGTTAGTCCAATAATTGTTGTTTATATGACTAAGACTTATATATTATGAAATATATCTAAACCTGATCATTATCCTTCACTACCAATTATGGACATATACCAATTTTATAGCTTCTTGAACACTTACATCCCAAGTGGACACTTGCATTGATGCAAGTGTCCAAATCTATTACAAAGTGTCTAGTGCCAGGAAGTCATCCAATTTGGAAATGAAACATATCATAAAGGTTGAGATAATTGCTTTGGTGTGAGATATTTTATACAAGGATTGGTATATATAAGATCAACCCTCATTCATTCATCACTTATCAATCACCTAGAAATCACATACAACTCACATATAAAGCTATTGAGGAAAATTTAATAAAGCATTCAAGTGATAAAAAATACCCTATTCATCCCTATTTATATATCAATCATAGGATCAATATTTACATAGGTCTAAAGTATTTAAAAAGTAGTCCATGAGCCATATTTTCCAAGTTACAAGATAGGTCACTGCATGTCATTGCTTATCACACATTGAATCTTGATACACACATAAGCCAACACATAAAGGATAAATATATAATTTTGAGGCCATATTAATATTATTGGTTATTTAGGTATTGCCCATTAACAAAGGGGGCTATGGGGTATCTTGACACCATGAGACCACTAACCCATTTTTACCATAGTCATTCCAAGGGTTAGGAAGATAAGGTATGGTCATTTGAAAAAAAGTGATAGCCTATGTGTGTGATCTACATATATCATAAAAAGGTGACAAAAAAACTAAAAGGATCTACCTAGTTACATCTAGATTCAATCAATATTATATACCAGACACATGCATCATAGTCAAACACCTATATGAATGCAACTATCTAGATCCAAATTCAACATATGAGGCCACCCAGTTTATATTTATAGAATATGATGGTTGTTCTAAGATCAACTTCTAGTCTACTTACAACCTATTCTAGATTAGATGTGCACAAGCAAAATAAAACCAAATAAGTATGAATTATTCCCTTTTATTTTAATATATATCAATAGTTATAATTTACTATTTTAGCAATCTCATTTATATAACTTAATAATATTATTTATCTGAGTTTATATTAAACGGACTAATCATTAGACTAGTTCACCATACTTTTGTAAAAGTTAATATAGTACCCATTAACCCTAAATACCCAATATCTAAATTTAAGGTTAATGGTAGAACAAATTATTTTTATCACATTCATGCTCTATTATCCACTTGTCATAATTTAAACCAAACATTTTTACAAACTTATACTTAATTTTATGAGGGGTAAATTTTGTAGGACAAGTAAATCATGGTGTTTTGGAATTATGTTCATAAACATTAATACAATCCCTTATTTTTACAAGATATTTTTATTCTACCTTGATCACAAATGGTACAAATTCAAATACTAAATTTGGATTAAACATGTAAAACTCAAGTTGGATTATATCCTTGAGCTTCACATTGATGTCATTCAAATGTAAGAATATATTATATAATTTATTAATATAATCCTTAATAATCCCTATTTGTCACAAGTTTACTAACTAACTAAAGTAGTTTATTGAGACATTGTTATGATAGTGCATCTATAACTCCTTAGTAAACATTTACCAGGTAACATGAAGGCCCTTATTTTTATTTTGAGCACATAACCATCTATACCAAATTTGTTACTAAGGTTATAGATAAAAAGATCCCATGAACACCTTTCACACACATGGGGCCTAATGTATATCAAATAAATTTTCTATTTGATTGATCCAAGTGAGTGGATCCTTAACATAAAACTTGTGTATTTCCACTTTTGGCATAATGTGCTTCAAATCATTATTTAAGTTATAATTTTTATGATTGGGAGAACCCAATTGGAGTGGTGGATGATTATTTTATGTAAAACAAGTTGTAATATTTGTCAACTACCCACTCATAGCTACCAAATAATTATTCACAACATCAATTTCCCATTTCTTCCCACTAATACCCCTTTTTACTGCATCAAGGTCATATTTCTTCACCATGCTTTGCATTATTTATTGAATTTTTGTGAACCACCTTAGAAACCAAAGTATATAAATTCTTAGACTCCATGTCATACTTGTGAGGAGTTTTCTTAGTATCTTTCCCTTTCCCACAACTACAAGTGTTAAGAATAGTCATGCAAAAACCCTAGGATGAAGGGTTTTGAGCCTAAAAAAGTATCCCAATAGATTATACCACTTGTTCAAATCAATGCTCTAATACCAATTATAGTGAAATTACTTAGATGTTTTTCAATAATAGAATACCATATCATAGAATTAAGAACAAAATAAATAAATACATAATAATAATTGATGAAAGAGTAAAGTATATGATAAATATAATTTATCCACTTCAAAGGGGAAACCTACACAATAATGTAATAACATGAAAATTCATAATATGGTGATAAAATCTAACCACTACCTCCTATATATACTCTACTTATCCATGGTTATTCCATAGGCCAAACTTACTAAGAACATAGATAAATGTCACAAGATAATATGAAAGGTATGTAAGCCACAAGTTGGCCACACATATCCATATAAACACTATAGGTTAAGGGTTTCGTATTTATGTGGAATTTGACTAGCACTAATTTATCCAATATAAACTTGTCCTAATCCTAATTTAATTCTTTCACCTCCTATTTTTCATCTAGTTCTAGTTACTATTGCATTGGCCTAAGGGAAAAATTTAGTGGTTGGAACATTAGAGTAGGTGTAAGTTAATAAACCAACTCCACCTAATAGTACAAGTCATATTTTTTATATGCATTCTCCTTAAATTCCCTAATTGGAGGATGCACCATTTTCTCCTCCTCACAACCTAGTTCAATAATAACCCATTGCTAAGGTTTTTTTTATCTAAAGATAATTGTGCTAATGAAAAAGGATTTTATCTAAATCTACTTGAAAATATCCTCTAGTCTAAAAAAATTTTGACACTTATAATGTTAATCCATACCATTGTGATTAGTACACCTACTCATGATATTGAGATAAGTTATCCCCAATCACCTTCAAAAGCTCATGCATTGGTTTATTCGAATTCCCCTATTTCCATACAATAAAATCTTGTTATGATTTATATTTATCCCATAATTTATGAAATTATTACCATAATATGGGAATTAAATAGACAAGTCCCTCTTCTTGGGACAATGCATACTATGGATCCTTTTACTATCACATCATATTCTCAAGTCAAAATAATTCCATAGATTTCAAGCATCATTATTAGGGAAATTTTAGAGCCCAAAGCCAATGAAAACAATAAGAATAACATAGTAACATTTGGAGGTGTAGTCACCCATAATTTTGTGTCTTCTTCATAAATAAAATTTCCTCCATCTACTCACATGCCACTTATTATTCCTTGCTTTCACTATCCCAACTCCCTTCTTTACACCACCTAGACCATCTCCTTCACCTAGGGTCACTTCATCACCATCCAATATAGCTTTTATCATAGTTTAAACTGTTAGGTTGTGGAGCTAAAAGCTTCAACCTTTGCAAACTGAGGAATAATGGTTGCTGAGTTCTAGAGGAACCGGCGTCGGCAGCATGACCGACATTGGCAGGATCCAGTGCAGAAGGCAACCGGCGACGGCAGGAAGTCGGCCGACGTCGGCAGAACCAGACCAGCAGGGACCGACGTCGGTCGCCTGTGTGTTCCTGAAGTGTTCGTTTCACGGACAGTTAGTTAAGTGAACTATGAGTTTGCATGTCAAGACCACCCAGAGTCTTGGGCTGCGAGGACAATTGTCCAAATTAAGAGTCTTAGTTATTGTTTGAGTTAAGGATCTATTTATAGACCCATTGGCATGTATTGTATAAGGCATGAGATAGAAAGGAATAGTTCCTTCTAGTTGTAAGATCTATGAGTTGCAGGTTATTGCAAGCTCATTGTGTGATCTACATGTAAGCTTGGTCTTTGAATTGCAGGTTGCAGGTTCATGAGAGATCAGCTTGAAGTGCTATAGAGTGCTTGATGTACCGGCAGGGTTATTACTGACTGGTTGGTGAGGTGAACACCAATTCTGTGTGTGAGTTGGTTGTTGGGACCGTTTTTTGTGTAGGAGAGTGTGTGTGAGAAGAATTACTGTACACTTGAGGTGTGGCGAATCTCTGTAAGGTGAAAGAGTGTGGCGGCTCTTTGATGTATTCTTTTCTGTTAGTGTTAATACAAGATAGTGTATTGTCTCTCATATTCTATGCTATTGGTGAATTCTAGTTACTTGTGTTTCTGGTTATTTCCGCATATTCAATTGCTTATATATTTGGTAATCATACTGTGCTCTATCTGAGGAGCAAGATCCTAACCAGTGGAGTCAGAGCATGTTTGTTGTTCCCTGATTTCCTGACAAGTGGTATCAGAGCCTTGGTTGTAGGTTCTTGAGCTTGATACCAACAATTGGTATCAGAGCTTTTGGTTGGGATACTAACAGATTGGTGTAGATCTGGGTAGTGTGTTTTGATTACAGGTTACTCACAGGGTTTCTGTTTGAGTGGGAGTTGAGCAATGTCAGAAAGCAGTCAACTACGAATGGACAAGTTCAATGGCAAGAACTACCAATTATGGAGGATGCAGATTGAGGACTATCTGTATCAGAAAGATTTGTACTTACCGTTGGGTGGGGTTGCAAGCAAGCCCTTGGATATGAAAGATGAAGAATGGGAGGTTCTTGATCGGAAGGCTCTGGGATCTGTTAGATTGAGTCTTGATTCAACTGTGATTTCTAGCTTATCACAGTGTAAGACAACGGTGGAGTTGATGAAATCTTTGGCAAATTTATATGAAAAACCCTCGGCTTCAAACAAGGTATTTCTTATGAAGCGTTTATTTAATTTGCAAATGTTGGAAGGTGGATCTATTCATAGCCATCTTAGTGATTTCCATGGTTTAGTAAACCAGTTAAGTTCAGTGAATATTGTATTTGATGATGAACTTAGAGCTCTCTTAATCTTGTGTTCATTACCTGAAAGTTGGGAAGGTTTGGTAATGGCAGTTTCTAATACTGTGTCTCCTTCAAAAGTCTTAAAAGTGGATGATGTTGTGAGTGTAATCTTGAATGAAGAGATACGCAGGAAAAGCACAGGTGAATTATCCAGAAATGCTTTGAGTGTTGAAGGAAGAGGAAGGCCAAGAGAAAAGACAGAGCGTGGGAGATCAAGGTCTAAGACAGGCAAGAGATCCAAGTCCAGGTATGGCAGAATAACCTGCTGGAAATGTGGAAAGCAAGGGCACTTAAAGAGAGATTGCAGATCGGGTGAAGATCATCATGAAGAACATGAAGAAGAAGCAGATGCTGCGGGTTACATTGCACAGGATGCTCTGGTATGTTCTTTGGATAAAGTAGAATCTTGGGTATTAGATTCTGGTGCCTCTTTTCATGCATCTCCACATAGAGAATTTTTTCATGAGTATGTCCAGGGAGACTTTGGAGAAATTTGTGTAGGGGATGGTAAGCCTTGTCAGGTTGTTGGCAAAGGCAAAGTGAAGCTGAAATTGCAGACAGGTGACACATGGGTGTTAAAGGAGGTCATGCATGTCCCAGTTCTGAAGAGGAATCTGATTTCTGTTAGAAGCTTGGGTGAAGAGGGTTGCACAGTAACTCTCTCAGCGGACTCTTGGAAGGTTACCAAGGGTACACTTGTTATAGCTAGAGGTAAGAAAGTAGGTACGCTTTATCTATCTACTTGTTTTATTGATTCTCTTTCTGGGTTATCTACTTCAGCTGTAGATTCAGAGATGTGGCTTGATAGGCTTGGTCACATAGATAAGAAGGAGATGCTGGTTCTTGAGTCAAAGAATATGCTTTCAGATTTGGAAGGCATGGATCGTGGTTCCTGTATGCAGAAGAAGAAAGTAAGGTTTCTTGAGGAATCCGATGTTAGAGACAAGAACGGGAAAGCCTTGGTTTTCAAGGAGAAAGTGACGGACAGAGTTCAGCATAAGGTGCAGAGGAATTCTGAGCAGAGCAAGGGTGATTTGGACAAGGTTTTGATCCAAAAAGAGCTCGCGGGAAAAAGTCAGGTCTCACAAGAAAAACACAGAGACCGACGTCGGCAAGAAAACCGGCGTCGGCGTCCAGACAGGGACCGACGTCGGCTATGTGCAGCCCGACGTCGGTGACTCGGGGCAGACAGAGACCGGCGTCGGCTAGGGGAAAATGACGTCAGCAGAGAGGCAGTCGCAGGGAACCGACATCGGTCGGCTGTAGACTGAGATGTGACCGGCATCGGTTACTGAGACGAATTTTGGGTGGACAGCTAGTTGTCATGGAGTCTCAAGCGCCCATTTGGAGGACTGAAGGTGTAAGTAAGTTCTTAAATTCGTCATTTCCCTTCTTTACACTACCTGTTGCTCACTTATGGCATAGGACCAGGAAGTTGTTGAAGAAGCAGAACAGGTAGATCCAGGAAACAGTGGGAGCTAGGCATGGATGAGGATGTGATTCCTTGGAGGAGAACCAAACAGAGGTTTTGGGTAGTGTTGCCAGCTGGAAGTAAGCACTGAGAGACGAATGGATGTTGAGGATGAAGAAGAGCGGAAATGGTTACATGAGATGGTAGATCAGGGTATATGATCTTATATTAGCTGCAAGGCAATGGAGGTTTGATCATTGTGTTTCTCTTTACCAGGTTGGATAGTATTAGCTACACTATTCTATTTTCTGTATGATGTGCTTGTTGCAGGGTTACATATACAGGTATTTCTGAACTAAAGGTAAAGCTAGTTCAGGTGTTTGTCATGGAGAATCTGGGAGCAGCAAGATTCTTTGGCATGAGTGTGATCTAGAGACATGGAGGTCTTGTTGACTTTGTTTCAAGATGATTGTGTGAAACCGGTTAGCACACCGATGGTAAGACAGTTCATAGAACAGGGGTCTTGATTCACATAGTGAGGTTGAGTGCATGGTATGTACTAAACCTGAGTTTTCCCAAGCAGTGGGAGTTGTCACAAGTTTGGAGTCAATCCGGGAGAGTAATACTGAAGGGCAGTTCAGTGGGACCAGCAGCAGGTGCACATGCTATGCAGGGTCAGTTCTTTTTTTTTTCTACATGGTTGTAGATGCGGATGTGGCAGGTAATTTGGATGACATATTTTGCATCACGGATTTTGTGGTGGTTGGTCTTCAAGAGTGATCTTGAGGAGGGATACAAAGCCAAGGAAACAAACTAGACGGTGTACAGGTACAGGTACAGGTTGCAGCTGTTTATCTCCAAGTGGGAGATTGTTAGGTTGTGGAGCTAAAAGCTTCAACCTTTGCAAACTAAGGAATAATGGTTGCTGAGTTCTAGAGGAACCGGCGTCGGCAGCATGACCGACATCGGCAGGATCTAGTGCAGAAGGCAACCGGCGACGGCAGGAAGTCGGCCGACGTCGGCAGAACCAGACCAGCAGGGACCGACGTCGGTCGCCTGTGTGTTCCCGAAGTGTTCGTTTCACGGACAGTTAGTTAAGTGAACTATGAGTTTGCATGTCAAGACCACCCAGAGTCTTGGGCTGCGAGGACAATTGTCCAAATTAAGAGTCTTAGTTATTGTTTGAGTTAAGGATCTATTTATAGACCCATTGGCATGTATTGTATAAGGCATGAGATAGAAAGGAATAGTTCCTTCTAGTTGTAAGATCTATGAGTTGCAGGTTGTTGCAAGCTCATTGTGTGATCTACATGTAAGCTTGGTCTTTGAATTGCAGGTTACAGGTTCATGAGAGATCAGCTTGAAGTGCTATAGAGTGCTTGATGTACCGGCAGGGTTATTACTGACTGGTTGGTGAGGTGAACACCAATTCTGTGTGTGAGTTGGTTGTTGGGACCGTTTTTTGTGTAGGAGAGTGTGTGTGAGAAGAATTACTGTACACTTGAGGTGTGGCGAATCTCTGTAAGGTGAAAGAGTGTGGCGGCTCTTTGATGTATTCTTTTCTGTTAGTGTTAATACAAGATAGTGTATTGTCTCTCATATTCTGTGCTATTGGTGAATTTTAGTTACTTGTGTTTCTGGTTATTTCCGCATATTCAATTGCTTATATATTTGGTAATCATACTGTGCTCTATCTGAGGAGCAAGATCCTAACCAGTGGAGTCAGAGCATGTTTGTTGTTCCCTGATTTCCTGACATAAACTTCCTTACACATGTATAAAAAATTCTTTACCTCACCTTCAAAGACTCTATCTACTATCTACTATTACCCTTTCTCCCCCTGTAGGAGGAACAACCTAGATTCAATAGATGAAATTAGAAAAGGTGAGGAGGTTAGACATGGTTATTATGGACATGCCTAATATTTTTATGAGGTTTTAGAAATCCATTATATTATTAAGAGATTATAAATAACTAAAATAGAATAATTATACAAGATAACCAACTCTAAGACCAAGTAGGAACTTTCTACCCTCACCAAGAAAATGAAAAGTAGGCTAGGTGATAAAGATGTGTTTGGAGAGGGCCTTATGTCATCCATTGAGGATAAAAGGGAGATGAATAAGAGAATTTTCTAGGGAATGAAATAATAAAACTTAAGGCTATAAATTTAGACAAAATTTTTAGTCCCATACAATGTTTTCAATGATGTTAAATAAGCTCTGGAGTATTTGTAAAGTTTATTGCTTTACAATGTTGAATCAAAGGGAAAAAAAACTTCCTTGGGCCATAAGTTTAAATATTATCTAAAACATCTAGCATAAGTAGATGATATGTTGGAAACATTAATCAAATAAATGAAACAAGACTAATGCCATCACATAGAAATCATGACACTTTTGGACATTAATATGGTCCATGCATGACCATTGAATATGAAGATCTCTTTACAAGAATGGGAGGTAGAAATGATCATAACACATTAGACCATTGATAAATAAATAGATATGATTTTGGAACTACTAAGGGAGGCTAACATATATGGATTTATACTATCTAATGTAAAATTGGTCAGACATCACCACTTCACTACCCAAATTTTGACCTTTATGACATGTTTCAAAGATAATATCACTCGGGCTAATCAAGACAATAGTGAAAAAGTGATTGAATTGGTCTTGTATGCTAAGGAGAATATTGAGAGGGATAAAATAATTAAATAATTATTAAGTAACCCATATTTGAGTCAAGACTTGTTGGTAAATAAGGCCAAAGTAATCTTCCATCATCCAATTGTGGATATAGATCAAGTGGATACGAAGTTTTTTAAATTAACCATCATTTCATTAAATCTGGACATATTCTAGTCTAGATTAAAAATCTAAATTATTTTTACTAGAATTTATACTATCAAATATCATAATTCTATATTACTATTATCATATTCCAATTTAGTAGTTTTTAGATTCCAACTTGAAAGTTATTGGAATCAAATTTTAAATAACTATATTATTGAATTTAATTATGGTGAATCAATTAAATGTTTTTGTTGCAAAGCATGGTATTAATTAACAATTTATTTTTATGTATTTCTTGAAATTTTTAATTTTTTGGATCAATTCAATGTTTTATTTAAAATCATGGGAGAATTTTTTATTATATTTTAATTCTTATAATTTTCCTTATATTAAATATGTAACCATAGACTATTGTAACATAATAAATATAAAAGGAAAAATATAATTGATTAAAAACATCTATTAAAAATGTTTACTTTCGCAACTATAGTTATTATTGTTTTATTCTCTCAATCTCCATACTCTAGTCTAAGTTGTTCTGGTTTGCATTTTTATTCTATTACTACCCTCTATTATGTTATCCTTTTATTGAACTAGTTTGGATCTCTAAAGATAGTCTTGAGATTCCTCTATTAATATTAACATTTTTATCATGTTCTATATAATATTTCTCCACTTGTGGAGATAGTCTAGAGTTATCTATCTATATAGTTTGGAGCTAGATGCGTGAGTCTAGAGTTATATGTATATAGTCTAGAGTTGGATGTGTGAGTTTGAAGTTAGATGTATTAGTCTAGAGTTGGATATGTGTGTCAGGTGTTTGTTGTATATACTATATAACTACACAAATAGACACTTTGGATCTACTGTTACTTCATTTATGACCCCCAAATTATCTCTTACATGTTCACAACTTTATTTTGACAAAGCCTTCAAAATATCAATGAGATGAAATTATCTTTGCTTTCATTCAGACCTATTAATATGGATGTTGATGCTAGTTTACTGTTCAGTATTCTAAATCTCTCTAAAATTTCATTAGCATACTTGGATTGGGATATAAAAATACCATCATCCCTCTATTTTATCTCAATTATAATAAAATACTTCAATGGTCCTAAATAAATCATCTCAAATTATTTGTTAATTTATGATTTGAAAAATACAACAAATATCCATGTAATGTTTAGTGTGGACAAATCAAGAAACACATAAGTTCACAAAAAATATCACAAACATCCATGCAATATTCAGTGTGGTAAATTTATCACAAATGTATCTTTTTAACAATTAGTGCAGAGAATTCATGATAAATAAATCCATGTATCAATTTAAACACCATAATTAATGAAATATATTTACTATTTTATTTACATTTGTGACATCTTTTATGCAGAGTAACATTGGTCATAATTCATGCACCAAGTAAATATCTTCATAGGAATAAATTTTAAATGTCTTTGAAATGATATAATTACCCTTATTTTTATAAATATTTTTCTCATAAGCATCATCAATTAGCACTCCATTGAATTAATTGTATAAGACCCTACTATGTTTCCAAACTAACTCAAGTGGTTTGAAAAATATTATATGGTTTTCAAAACCTTTAAAAATCATTTGAGTGAATTGATTAAAAATATTATTGGGTATATAATTATTCAAAATTATTTAATTTAAATGTTGTTTCTTGAAGCAATGAGATCATTAAGATATCTACATTTTTGGAATCAGCCAATGTCCATATACCAATATTGAAAATATGTAAACTGATATGCAATAATCCCTTAAGTTTGGTCTAAGTAAGTAGTTTTTTTTATATCAATAGCCCATGCTATGTCAATATTATTTGAAACAACCTCTTTTTTATGAAAGTATAAATTAAAACACCATTCAACTCAAACATAGTAAAAGTTTATTAGTGCACTTTGTAACTTGTAGATAATAAACTGTTTTAAATTTAGAGCCATTCAAATTTACTCCATAAAAATGTAAAATAACAATATCATCTATTAGTTTTTTGAATATGCAAGAGCAATTCCATTCAAATAAAAATATTTAACAAAAGTCAATCAAATGATCATATTTATATATGTTATTAATGTTACTAGCAAATATAAAAAAATGTGTTACTATACAAAAAATAATAATAGGCGGTTGTAAGATAATTATTTCATAAATATTTTAGAAAATTATAGAATTATAAAGAAATAATATGATATGAGAATTTATAATTTTTTTATATTAAATCACTTTTTTGTATAGGTAATTGTAACACATAAAAAATCATAGCTATAATATTATATAGTGATACCAATTTAAATCAATGCAACATAACTTAGTTATATTTATTTTATTTATTATAGGATGCCTTATAGAAAATCAATCAATTAAAATCACTAATAGTTTGATTGTATGTTTTCAAAGAGTGATAAATGTTTATGTGGGGCCCACATACTCTAACCATGCACCTAAGTGTGTGAATATCTTTCTATCATAATATAACGTGTCATCAAATTTATAAGTTGAAAGCAATCCAAATAAAAGGGCATATTGTTTTTTAAAATTTGAAGAAAGAATTTTTTTTTTTATTTTGGTGTATTTAGTGGCAATATATAAGGATAATTATTTTTGAAACAATAATTTAAAACCAAAATATTAAATACAAAAAATTTAATACAGATAAACATTGAATTAGACAAGTTTCATTGAAACTATATTTTTGTTTTATCAAAACCGGTTGTTATATAGTTGAAAATAAAATATGAAATATTCACATTGACAATACAAATTTAAATATCTAATTGGTAGTTTACACTACAAAAAAAGTATTAAATACATTTTAATGAATATTCATCTATTATTTTAGAAAATTATTAATTTAATCCATCTATCATATGCTATAACACCTTAATCACTACTTGTACTAAATGATCAATATTATCTTTGTCAAAATATTAGTACTAGTATTTAGAAGGTTCCAAGTGGCAATGTTCAATTATAATTTTTAAATATTTCTCATTGAAAAAAAAATTGAATCTCAAGTTTTTGAATACTCATTATTTTAAAACTCTTTCTCAACCTATTTTAAAATAGTCCTTTGTTGCCGTGATTATTTTAATTATTAAAAATTTGACAATGAAGCATCTTTTTCCAGGCTAGCCAAATTTTACCTCCTCATAAAAGTAAACATTTTTGTATGAAATGTTATTTTTGATAGGCCATATAAAGTATTGATATAATGACAATGAAATTATATTTCACAATTCATGTTGAAAAAGAGAAAACATTACAATATAAAATCCAAAATGGTTATTCAATTCACATTCCCAATATGACAATTCTTATTCCTATGGGAAAGGAAAAAAAACTTATAGAAAAATAAAAAATGTACCCAATGAGACAAAAGACACCTAAGAATAAATAAGAATTATCTATTATATTGCTACATCTCCCATTAATCTACAAGGGTCATTGTAAGACCAAACATTCCTCTGAGCTTTTCAAAATTTCCTCATCCAAACACTCTTGGTAGGATGTATGCCAGTTGCTCTGTTGTAAAGTAATGTTTCAACTTGACACTACCATATTTTACATAGTGTCTAATAAAATTAAATTTAGTATTTATATGATTGGTTTGGTTGTGAAAGACTAGATTTTTTTCCATATGGATTGCAAAAGTGTTATTAACTACGAGAGGTGTTGATGAAACCTATTGCTCCTGTAAAAATGAAAGAAACCTTTTGAGCCAAAAGATCTCTTTAGTTGCCTTTGAAGTGACCATATCTTCTACTTTTATTGAAGAAATAATTGGAACTAATTGCATATTATATTTCCAATTGATAACTACCATTCCTAAATTCATCAAAAAATTCATAGTAGACTTTCCATCTTCATGATCACCATCATTGTCAACATATAAATATCCAACTAGTTTAAAGTCTCCTATCCTAGAGTATTTGAGCCAAAAATTATATGTTCCTTTGAGGTATCTAAGGAATCTTTTTGTTGATACCCAGTTACTATCTCAAGGTTGTTGCATGATTCTTGAAATAACACCAATAATAAAGGGTATATATGGTCTAGTTGTGGTCACATAAATCAAAATTCCAATGAGTTATATGTATTTAATGGCATTGACCAATTTTTTTGTATTTTTAGATGCCAATTTAAGATTCTATTCCGTGGGTGTGTTGAGAGGGTTACAATCTTCCATTTTAAACTTGCTAATAATGTCAACAATCTACTTCTGCAAAGTGATGAAGAAGTACTTTAGTTTTTGAATTACTTCAACACCTAAATAGTAATGAAGATAACCTAAATCATTCATTTCAAATATTTTCATCAAATCTAATTTTCACTTTGTAGTGTACATTCATTATTCCCTTGATGAGCAAATCATCAACATACACCATTATAAATAAAAATATTTTGTCAACTATTTTGACAAAAAGAGTTACATATTCAAACTCAAAATGTTTAAAGTTCATGTTCATGTGGTGCTCAACTATTTTTTCATACCATGTTTGAGGGGCTTATTTCAAACCATACGGTGATTTTTTTAGTTTTCACACTTTGTGCTCTTAACCATTTACTACAAAACCTTTAGGTTATTTCATGTACACATTTTCCTTGAGGCCACCATTTAAGAATGTAGTTTTGATGTCAATTTGGTGAACTTTCCATCCATTATGAGTTGTCAAAGCCAACATGGTTTGAATGTTAGTCTATTTTTTTTATAGGTTTAAAGGTTTCATTGTAGTCAATTCTTTTTTTTTAGTATATCCTATTATGACAAGCCTTGTTTTGTGTTTTTCAAGTGAGCCATCAGCCTTGTATTTGTTGTGGTAGACCCACTTAAAACTATAAGGTTTTTATCCTTATGGAGGATCGACCAATTTCCAAGTCCTATTTTTTACCAATGCACTATACTCATCTTTCTTTACTTTTCTACAAGATTCAACCTTCTCAGCTTGTGTGAAATATGTTGGTTTTGAATCAATCATAACATTTATTTATTCTTTTGAAAAATCATTCAAATCATGATTTTCAATCTTATCTTGAATTTATTCAATGGAGTTATCTAATTATGATGTAGCTTCATGTGCACTTCTAGTGCCTATTTTCCCAACTTCATCAGGTTTCACATCTTTCAATGTTTGAGTGGCCCATTAGGAATCTATTTTTAAGGTTCTTCAAGTTTATCCTCTGAAGTTATTTCACTTTTTATTCGATATTTTTATGGATCCTATTCATTGTTTGTTGAATTTGAACTTTATCCTTTAATAGGAGTTTAATTCTCATATATAAGAGACAATAAAAAATCAATGGATTCCCAATTGTATGAACCATACTCATTATTTGTCACACCTAAATCACTCTCCTTGTACAAATCAAAATTTTCATAAACTTAATTTGACTCAATTTTTGATCAATACTATATTTTTAATTTATAGTTTCACAAAAGATAACTTTTCTTGCAACAAGAAACTTATTTTTCTCATCATATAGCCTATATACCTTGTATGATTCAGAATATCCAAAATGGATTATTTGAAACTCCTATGGTCTAACTTATTCCTCCTCTTTTGGAATCAATACGTAGTAAATGGATCCAAAATTTTGAAAATATTTCACTAAAGGAATATGACCACACCATATCTCATATGTATTCTTGAATTCAAGAGATTTGATGGTGATCTATTGCATAGGTATACTATTGTTTTATCTATTTTGGCCTAAAATTGTAGATTTACCCCTTTTAAGTACAGCATTGCATGAACCATATTCATCATACTTATATTCATTATTTCTACAACTCTATTTTATTGTGGAGTTTGAAGAACTATGAGATGGTGTTTGATCCTATTTTGCTAAA
Organism: Torreya grandis; assembly: GCA_037957365.1. NCBI lineage: Eukaryota > Viridiplantae > Streptophyta > Pinopsida > Cupressales > Taxaceae > Torreya > Torreya grandis. Next base: position 306,086 of record JARHVA010003032.1, on the reverse strand, counting down.
GATAGGATTCAAATTTATTTTAAGTGTATTCACCACCATTTTCTATTGTAAAAGTTTCAATGTGGGTTTGAGATTCATTTTAAATCATGGTTAAAAACATTTGAAAAGTCTCAAAGGGTTATGATTTTTTCTTCAAAATTTATATCCAAGTCATTTTATTATAGTGATTAATGAATAACATGAAGTACTTATGACCATCAACTAAGAGAATTGGAAGAGAACATAAGTCCATGTGAACCAATTATAACTTTTTGTCTACTTTGAATTGTGACTTTGGGAACAATTCTCTTGTGTATTTGGAAAAAATGTAGGCTTCATACATTTCATTTGATTTAATAGGAAGTTAGGCATTCTAACAACACCATTCTTTTGCAATACATGAATTTTTTTATGAGTATGCCCAAATATAGCATGAAAAAACATATTTGGATAAATATAATTTTTAATGATATGAACATAATTTCCTAAATTTGATGGCTCACCCATGAGTTGGAAAAATTATACTTCCTCATATCCAATCAAAACAATTACATTGTGAATTTTTTTTTGATAATGACATCACCATTATCCAACTAGATGGAATGGAATTTTTTCCTAAGATCACTAGGAAAACAATTTTAATTTAAATTGAGGAAGGTAGAGAACATTTTGGATTTTTAAATCTGGAAGACTTGAAGACTTGAGTCTCATTGTACCTCTTTCTTGTGGTTACAGGTTTGATCTATCTGTGAGATATACTGAACCACAACTTTCTTCACTCAACTCCTTAAATAAGTCTTTTTATAAATTCATATGTAGAGTGGTACCAATATTAATAACCCAAGCATTAAACCATGACAAATTAATTGATATAATATTTGTTTCATCATATATATTGGAAGACATGCATTCACTAGTGAATTAGGTAGAATTTGACTTTTTTGTTTTCTTAGATTTTTCCTCTTCATTTTTATAGTAGGATTCAATTTTATCCCATGAATTTATGAATTCATGAGTCTCATGGATTATTTTTATATCACACTGTTCATAGTAGATATTTTTTTATTATTCTATTTTTGACCACCTTTATTTTCATTTTTACTACCTTTTCCCTTATACTTATTCTTGTAATTATTATTGCCTTATTTTTTGGAATATGTGGCCTTTATGGATGTTCTATAGTAATTTTCTTTCACATATTTTCACTTTTTTTAGACTCAAATTTTATTCTGAAGGCCTTTTCTCTTTTTGCTATATTTTCAACCAATTGATCAAATGTGGGAATCTTCAATTCATTACTTGTTTGTAGAGACTCCAAATATTTAATAGTTAGGAAGAAGGGGTTATATGAATTTTGTCATATAGATGTCCATTTTTACACCCTTGGCCTCCACATAATGCTTTATGGCATGTATTTGTGAAGTGAATCTCATCACATCACCATATTTCAACTAAAGATTGAATAAATTCAATTACAACTAAATGAATTCCAACTCTAAATGATAGCCATATATCTCCTTCAATTTGTGAAATATTTTCCATGGAGTATTGCACCCTTGAATATGAAAAAACACATCTCCATTAACTGAGGCCCTCATCAAGGCTAACACTTTCTAGTTTTTTTGCTTCCATATCTGAATATCTTTTGCATTCCCTACTAGCTCAATTGGTTATTTTTCCCCATTGTAAATATAGAACCATAAACCATTGAAGATGAGTGTGCTCTCCACTTGATGAGACCATTATAACTAGATATATTTTCTAATCAATGTTGTGCCAATGATATATTTAATTGAATGCATTATTTGAGTTTTCAGTTTTGAGTTTAACCCCAATTGGTTCCTTATCATTCCAATGGCCCCTTTTTCTATATACCAACAAACCTATATACCAAAACTATATATATACCCACCATTATTATATACCCATCAATAAGTATAATAAGAATTCACTTTCTATATACTCAATAAAATGTGAAACTTTAAGGTACATAAGAGAAAATTGGTACGTGGTACCTAGGTGGCATGTGAAAAGGATTAGCCTTATCATTAACATTGACTTTACAATAAAACCTCATACATCAATATAGTCATTTTTTTATTAATTTATAGATTATTTCCTAATGATAGTGACAAATAGATAAAATAATATCTTTCCTTATTTCTCTTTGAATTTGTAACAAATGGTTTTTATTTGCCAAATTTGCTTAGAGTAGCCTGCTCAAGGAAATTTCAATGAAAATTTTTCTCCAAGTTTAAATGCTTTTCAAAATTTGAGAAAGATCACTTAAAATAAAATGAAATTTGTATTTTTAATTGAAAAAGCTTAAAATACCTCTTCCCCTCTAAATTTTCAAGATTCAAATATTAGAATATGTGAAGAAAATGAGAAAATATAGATCCTTTAAAAGTTGTCTTGTATCTCATTGCACCACGTGGAGGTTTGTTTGAAAGTATATCCTATGCCTTTGATTATTTATCAATGAATACTTTACACCTTCTAAATCATCTCAAGGAACTTACACACATATATTTATAAAGAGAGATGCATTTTATAATAAAAAAATGTATTTTCAAAGACTTTTAGTAGCGAAGAATGTGCCACATGATAAAACATGCCTCCAAACACCTTGTATACAACTACCAATCCTTAATATTACCATGTTAAAAAATTGAATGCACTATTAGGCCATGATACACTGTCAGGTTATGATACCTCTATTGAAATCTAATTACACCCAACCATTGTTGCATTGACCATATCTACAGAGAATCTTGCCAAGGTAAAAACATAGGCCTATTTTGTCAACAACATCATGTGAAACATAGCCACCAAAATAACATTATAGTATTTATTTCATTTCACATTTGTCACCACTATTGGTTTAATGCATAATCATACAAATCTTTTGAAAGAGAATAATTAATTGTAGGCCATATGACTTAATGGATGGAGAAGAAAATATTAAAATTCTAGGCTCTAATACCAATGATATGCTATACATATTATTTATAAAATGATGATGAAATTATATTTCATGATTCAAGTTGAAAGAGAGAAAACATTAAAATATAAAAACCAAAATAGTTGTTCACTTCACATTTCCAGTGTGACACTTCCTATTCCTAAGGGAATGAAAAAATAAATTATTGAAAAAGATAAACTACCTAATGAGACAAATGGCACCTAGGAATAAATAATAATTATATACTATATTGCCACACTTTTACTAAATTCCTTATACATATTAAGTAGTGAATAATAAATGAAGTAAATCCATAGTGATAACCTTTTTAAATATAGTCACAATCACATTACAAATGTTTTGACTATTTTATACACCACATCTATTATAATCTATATAAGGTTCTATTTTACAACTATAGGAGTAACAATAATCCCTTATGTGTTTAGTAGAATAAACCATGCCACTTTTTATATACAGTGCCACCTCTAATTACATTATAATGACTTTACATTAATATTCATATTTATTTATGTATTCCACATGAATATCAATTAGATGTTCTAAAATATATTTATATTTAATATAATTTTAATGGCTTCATGTATCCCTGATATTGAATGAAAAAACCACAAGTCATTTTGGTAGTTATCTAGATACCAAATATATAAAACCCACTATTTATCTCTTCTTTTTTAGTCATTGGAGCTATCTATGAATGGGATCTCTTTATATGAGGTATGTCCAATTGGATCCATTTTTTTATAATCCAATAATTTTTTATTTACTATCAAAGTTAAATAAAACACATAATAAATTAACATGTCATATTTATTTTCAAATTATAGTGAATTATAGTCTAATTAAATTAATAACTAATTCAAAAAAATATATCAAAGGAATTCAATGATAAAAACATGTGAATATAAAAATGATCAATGGATGATGCATGACATAAAAAAACTAGGAAAATAATGTTATATTTTTATATAGAAGGATGTTTCCCACTCTAAATATATCTTAATAATTATATTCACTTTTAATATAATTCACTTACTAGGTGTTATATCTAACACCATCAAAATTCAACATTATATGTAATTTATTCATTAACAGAATACAACATCAAAATTGATTACAATTTTGCTTAGGTTTTATCTCCTTAATAGTTACAATGAAATTCAACAATATAATAAATTATTCATTTCAAAAACAATTAGAACAAATATAAGGAGTACTTAACCTTAATATTTTTACGAGTCTAGGTAACTATTCTCATAAATTGATATATTGATTGAGCTCAACATTATGACTTTACAATTTGATTTCTATTGTAACTAATGTTTCAATGAATTTAATGTTCTATTATTTGACTAATAGTTTCATGTTCCTCATAATATTTCAAAATCTTCATAACTTGAATTATCAAAAATGTGATAAATTATCATACTTTTGCACTATTTTGAGTTTATAACTATCTAAACTATTTGTGATCAATATTTTGATTCTTTTGTAGATAAAGTTTACTTTGTAGTCAATAATTTTCTCACCAAAAAACAAATTGTGATCTCTTCACTAATTGATTTTGTGAATCCTTCATAATTTAAGTTTTTAAAGTGTTATTACTCTTAATAGTTAACCTTTTTTTATCATTATACTCACACTTTCACAGTCTCAAAACTTATCTCCACTCAAATATTTCCAATACTATGAAAAAATAAGGTGATGATTCATGGCACTATCACACTCATTCATAATTCATAAAATGTTTGACATAATAGATATAAAGGGCTAGGCAAAAAAAAGGTGAAGTAACAAAAACTATCCATTGCACATAGTTGGAACTTCAAAATTGAAGATAATTCATGGCTCTTGAAGAAGTGCAGGAAATTGTGTAATATAAGTGAGAAAATGATGAATTGACATGTAGCATTCACATGTTTTATATTTTATTTTTGTAACAAACATGAATCCAACCAAGTTTAAATAGTGTGTTTTTGACATGTTAAATAAAAAATGAGAACCATTGCATATGGTAACAACAAGATTAGTACTTGTATTATTTACACTAAGTAAATCCTAAAATTCATGTGAATCTTAGAGTGGGTGGTTGACACTATAAATTAGAATGAGATATAATGATCCATGTGGAGAGATGCAATTCCTTCTCATCGTCACAATAGGTTAAATTTTTTATAGAGAAATTATAGACAACTATGATGCTAAGAAATCATGACACATGGTGAGATGTGATTGGCTCACATCCTCACAATGATTATTTCCCAACCACACCTACTAGGAATGAAAACTCATGAGGTTGTGAAAGCATAACATGTGGCATGTACTAATTATATAAAAACCCCATAGACTTAGTTATGTGGTGAGATGTAATATCATAATTTTCCTAATTTGTATATAATTGTGATGTTGTGAAATCATGACACGTGGAAATATACAATTGGCTCACATCTTCACAGTGACTATTTCCCAACTAAAACTTGCTAGTAATTGTGAAGTTATGAAGTTGTGAAAAAGTGACACATAGCATGTTATGATTATGTTGCATCCCTGTAAAATTAGTGATGTGGAAATATGTGAGATCAAACTTTTCTTAGTTTACAGATAACTGTGATGCCTTGAAATCACAACATGTGGTGAGATACAATTAGTTAAGTAATTATTAGTGCTTAATAATTTACATAATAGTTTTCATATTATTAATACAATCAACATTAAATATTTAATTAATATAACATACATTAGTTAATAGTTTACATATTCTTTTACTATAAATTATAATAAATTTGAATTATTCAAAATAATCTTATAGATTATATTATTTTAAGTTTGTAATACTAATTGTATTTATATTTAATTATATAATTAAATATAAAATATTTTAATAATAGTTTTATAATTAAAACATTCAATATTATTTAATACTTTACAATAATGTAAGTTTGTAATAATAAGATGCATATATTTAATTCTAACATTAATATAAAATCTTATTATATACTGTTATAATATCTAATACATAAATATTATTGTAAGGAAGACTATAATAAAATTTAATCTATTTAAAATAATATTAATTATAAAATATTTACTCTTATAATATTGATACACAATTAATTAGTACATTCAATATTAAATATTTAATTATAACAAAATAAAAAAGAGTCCACAAAATGTTTCAAAAAAATAATATAAAAATATTAGTTATTTAAAGTAATATTAATGTGCAATTCATATTATAAGAAAACAGTTCAAAAACATGACATGTGTAATATTATTCAACACTTTTTTATGTATTAATTTGTTTTTTTTAATATTTATTAAATCTTTGAACATAATCAAATTTTAAAATTATGTAACTGTGACATATTTGAAATTTGAATATAGTAACCTAATATTTTCTATCCACATATTTCAATGTGACCCATAAATATTATTATTGACTATTTAAAATTTGGAAAGGCTACATTTTAATTTGAGTGGCAATGAAAATTTAAGATAACACATTCAAAATTTGAAAATCCCACCTTTTAAATTGAGTAGTATTTATTTATGGGACATTAATTTTTTTTTTCAAACAAAGATGTAGGTTTTGGTTTTACATTTTTTGCAACAAGGAAACACAAGGGGAAGAAGAGAAGTACATTGATTTCAAAACACTTTCAAAGTTTTAAAAGGAGTAATAAATACCTATTAATATATGAGCAGGGGCATGAACAAGAGTAGGGTGATGCACTACCATCACTAAAATGAAGTAAATAAGAAGAGCATGGATATAAGATTGAAAATAACAACCAAAGGTTAAATATTTATACTATTATATTTAATATATAATTTATGTAGTCTATATAACTTTTTTTTAGCATGGGTCTTTCATAAGAGAAGAGACTCTTTTTAAACCTTAGATGATTCATAGATAATTTAGAAAATTAGGTTAGTATTTTCTATTCTTAAAGTTTCATTTTCACTATTTTCAGTATTTATAACTATTTTCTTACAAATGATACTTAAATTTATCATTCTATAGATTATTACTTATAAAAAAACATATTTCTTGTGTTTTTTATGTTAATATAACTATTTCATTAAAAATTTATGCAAATGTTTTATTTTTTACATATATATTGATAATAAATCCATAGGAAGAATTATTAACTTAGCTCTATGTCTTCATTTGTAATATTTAAAGATTTTAATGTATATATGGGAACCTATATTCTATAGAAATGATAAATTGTTTAAGACTTGATCACTTATTTTATTCTTATCAAATACCAACCTTATTTGAAAATCACAATTTTTTATGTTGCAAAAGAGGATCTGTAACATAAAATGGTTAATATATATTTTGTATATATGTTATTTCTATTTTCATTTCAATGAACCCAAAATCAAAACTTTGAAATTTTTTATTTCAAATGTCAATGAAAATATTTTTTTCACCTTTTAACAAGATAGTATTTCTACAGTCCATAAAGTTTATGAAATATTTATAGAAAAAAATGTGTAAAAACTCTTTTGAATCATTTGTTCTATTTTTTTACCTTGCTAGGATATGACTTGAAAATACTTAAATTTTTTCTTTGTTGAATATCATAACATTTATGTGACATGAAATATTTAAATCATTTATTTGTTATTAATAAATTCAAATATCTTAATTGATGAGATCATGGCGGTATATTCAAAATAATTTAATACTTAAAAAGTATATTTAGAGTGGGATAAATATTCTAAATGTATCTAATGATCTTAGGTAATATCTTAGAGTGGTTGACCCACAATAAGATGTTTATTATGATCATATTCCAATAATTTATAATATTAAATATTATTAAGTCTTGAAAAAAAAAGGACCAATGAGATTAATTTACTAGGAATCACATTTAGAGTGGAAGCATACTGCCACTTGTCATTTTTATATTTAAATCCTTGTAAATAAGTGCATCCTAGGAATGCTCTTCAAGAATATGAAATATGGACACCTCTTCTAAATGAATTCATCTTGATAATTTTACTAGAGTGGGAGGTTTCCAACTCTAAATAAGAACCATATCAAGGATACTAGTAAAAATAATGGTACTCATCTATTTTCACTATAAATAAATAACTTTGCTCACTTATATTGAATTAGGCTATTATTATATATAGGTTTTTAAACAAACATGAATCCTACCAAGTGCAACCAGTGTGTCATTGATATGTTCAATAGAAAATGAAAACCATTTCCTAGAGTAACAATAAGGGAACTCATCCTATTTGCACTAAGCAAATCTTTAGATTTGTGTGAATCATAGAGTGGGTGGACACCTGTTATAAATAAGAACCATGGAAATGATACTAATAAAAAATGCTACTCATCCTATTTACAATATATTAATTAAAAATCTTTAATCACTTAAATTGTATTAATTTATTATTATATATATTTTTTGTAAAAAAATAAATCCAACCATGTGTAAACAATGTGTCATTGACATGCTCAATACTAAAATAGAAACATTTTCCAAAGAAACAACAAGGTTACTTATCCTAGATGCACCAATTAAATATTGAGATTCATTTGAATATTAGAGTGGGAAACCACCTATTGTAACTAAGAACTATGATAGGGATACTATTAAAAATAATGTTACTCATCATATTTTCACTATGACTAAAAATCTTTGCTTGATTATATTGAATTGCTTTTTTGGTATATCTATGTTTTATAACAAAAATGAATCCAAATAAGTTCATTAGATTTCATGAAGGAGAAAAATATTTACTTTTAAATATTAATATGAGATAATTTTTAGTCTCATCATCCCCCTAAATTAAGACCTTACATGACTTCTTGCACATTATTTCTCTCTTTGGAAATTTAGGGATTCTAAGAGTCTAGTGTAATTTTACTCCTTTGTAAACACTTACAACTATTAATATTGTTAGTATCATCATTCCCTTCATCTTAATTTTATTTTTTCTTTCCATATTTCAAACTTTTATATGGGTTGCTCCCTATACATGTGCCATGAATGGGAAGATAAAAAGTGGATGGGGGACATGTATCTCATTCTACAATTGAGCTATTATTTTAATAAGGGTTTTGTCCCTTTTGAGTGCCCAACTAAGGTTTTTTGGAAATATTACTAGGAAAAAATATAGTTAGAATAAATAAATAAATAATTATATAAACCAATCCATATATGTCATTCAACACATATATAACATTGTAAAACATTCTAATAGGATGTGTTTCCTTCCTAAGACCACCCCATACTTCAATGTTGTATATAAACTTATTTGGTATCTTGGTGCCATAAATATTTATGATTATTCTTTAAAAAAAGGAATCATTTTTTATGCATGTCTATTTTTCAATGAAGGTATTCCCTAAGAACAAGATTCAAAAGAAATTATATATTTAATGAAACAATTTTTACTAAAATATTATATCTATAATATAGTTTGTTCAAGGACATAAATGGTATGAAAATAAATTAATTATAAAAAACTTTGATGAAATATGAAAAATATAATCTATGGAGGCTATAACTATGTGAAAATTGGTGAAAATTTGAGGTTGTTAATGTTTTTATATCTTAGAATTTGAGGAGTAAAATTATAGTTAATGTTAATGTTAGACCTCCTCCTTACATGTAAATTTGAGTTTATTAATGTTTTCTTGTGAAATTTTAATCCCATGTAAGATTTATCTAACTACTAATACAATTAGTACTAACATGACATTTATCTTATTTATAATTTTCCCTTTCATATTTAAAAAATTTCTAGGAGTTGTTCCCCATCATGTGCCATCAATAGATAAGTAGCAAGAGAAAATAAGGCATGTATCTCATCCCAATCTATAAATTTATTGTATAGCTAACATATTATTTTAACAAGGGTTTTGTCCCTCTTCATTTCTATGTTAAGGTTGTTTAAGGATATACATTCATTTTTTGTTAAGGAGTCATCCCCATGAAAATAAAAACTCAAACATTTTCATGTGAAGATAAACATGCATGCATTAAATACATCTTTAACTTATTCATAGCTCCTTACTCTTGGTCATCTAATATTTGTTTTCCAATAAAAAATCAATGAGATATTGAATCATTATTTTCAAATATCTTAGGGATTTAACCTTAATGTTTTTATTGATTTCATTCATTCTACCTTCACACTTATTAACATTGAACACCTAAATGCATTTTATAAATATATTAAAATTCATGTTCCATTCAATTATCTCTTTGAAATCAATGTAAATTTCTTGTATGGAAGGTATGCCACTATTTTGTATCAATATTATTAATCAAATTTATGATTAAGGTCCTCAAATAGTTTATAAAATATGCCTTATTCTTCAAATGGACAGATACTCTGAATGGATAATCTAGGTAATAGTTTTTGGAAGTGTTGAATTCAGGACATCCTCTTGTTATTTACCATGATTTTTATTTGTTAAACCTAGGGATGTAACCTATTCAGTTCACTACAATTAATTTACAAATTATAAATATTATTCTTTAGTTTTATTGATTATTATTTTGAAAGCATGTCATTTCAAAGCAAAACTAATTTGAGAGTAGTAATAAGAATAATACAACATATAGGTAAAAATAAAATTATAGGGATTTAGAAGTAAAATAACCTTTACATGAATTTTCAACAAACCATTACTCAAAATTCAAAACATACATGTAACAATGATTTGGGCTTCAATAAATCTATAAAACCAAAACCTCCTAAGCACAATCCAGTTATTCATTTTTTTCTTCTAATAAAATAAACAAAACTCAAGAATTACAGAGCTCACTTCCACAAGGTGCACGAACATGATATGGAAAATGTGGACTTGGGTAACTATTTTGAGTTATTTGAAAATGAGCCACATTAATTCTACCACCTCCCATTTTTTTTCTAACTTTGGTAGTCTATCAATGTTTTAAAAATTTGACAAGGTCCCAAATTGCCAAACATTCTATGTTTAAGATATATGTTGAGTTAGAGTTGTTTGGAACTATGCTAAATTATATTTTTTTCTAAATTATAATTATTTATTCAAAATTTTCCCATCCTCCTAATTATGAAATGAATAAATACCTAATGATATTTTCACCTAGACCTACTATATCTTTGAAACAAATTTGAAGTGACATACTTAAAATTATTTAGACCAAGACTATGTTTTGTGTGATATATTTATTTTGAATAAACATTATAATTTGATTGAATGATTTTCAGAATACTATGTATGAGTTCTTAAATTTATCATTTTGTTATATTATCATAATTTCATTTTTTGGTATAGTATCACACTTTTTCACCATATTGAGTTTTACACAATCTAAACTATTTTCACTCTAGACTTTGCCACTTTCGTAGTTAAATATTTATTTGTAGTCAATTACTTTATCACAAAAAATAAACTTTTCATGCTATTTTGGACTACTGCGAGTTTCAGACTTTCACTTTTTAAAATAGTATCACACTTTTTAACTAGTTTTAGCTCTACACTATCTAAATTATTTTCACTCTAGACTCTACTGATTTAACATTCATTGAAATTCTTAGAAACACTTTTTTTTTCAAGCTCTTTAGAATACTGTGAGTTTATTAATTTATATTTTTGGAGGTATCACACTTTTTCACTATTTTTATTTCCACAATATCTAAACAATTTTCACTCCATACTCTGACACATTCATTGTCAAATATTTCTTCGCAGTCAATTACTTTTTTGGAAAACAAAACAACTTTATGATCTTACTTAAAATTTGAGGTGACACAGTCTATCATAGATTTGAAGTGACATATTTAAAATTATTGGATCAAGACTACATTTCATGTGCCATATTTAATTTTTTATTTATTTGATTGAAATCATTTTGGAAAAAAAATTGAATCAAATTTCTTAACAATTATTATGCCAAGTACACCACATTAATTATTTTGTGTATTGCATGAATAAGGAGATGGTTTATTAAATCTGAAATGACCAAAAATATATCAATATTATCACCTATATCTACCATAACCATTATCACCTAGACCATAGCACAAGTAAGTACAAGGTTTATTAAATGCAAAATGACCAAACATGTATCAATATTAGTACCTAAATCTACTATAACCATTATCACCTACATCTACTATAACCATTAACACTTAGACCACATCATAACTAAATTTTCAAACATAAAAAAAATGTGATAAACTTATAAATGCATTTATAATTTGAAATTAACTCTTAAACCATGGGTGATGTATCATATATGCATAGATTATTAGTCTATAACATTTAAAATTTCATTGAGGGGGAGTGAAAAAGGTTGTGCCTTCTTGGCCAGACCTGGTTAGGGGAACACCTACCTCAAAAAGAATAGGTAAAGATCTTCACCCCTTTACTTTATGAAAATATGTGGTGTTATAGATCATAGATGAGGAAATGGATAGTGTGGAGCTTTAGTTCTAGAATAGATTCATCATAAAATTCATAAGCTACATACATAAAATAGATGTGGTGAGAGATTGGGCCTATAGAAGATGGAAACTAAAGGGCCAAGTGAAGATTGATGCCACGTTAAATGGTTTCCTTATTTTCTCCTTCACAAACCAATAAGACTACTAATGTATTATTCAAGGAGGACTGTGGACGATGGGTAAGACTTTTTTATTTATAGAAAGATGGAGTTTTGGTTTTACTTCTCTTAATGAATTATATAAAGTTGTTCCTATTTATATCAGAATTCTCACTCTTTATCTATAATTTTAGAAGGAAATATTTTTGAAGGAATCATAGAATTGATTGAGAAGTTTTTTTCCTTTGACTCTGTCACTAAATCAACAAGTAGAGTTTTTTTTTACTCGATTCCATGTTAACATGGCTATTGATAAGGTTATCTTAGATTCCATTCATCTAAAGTATAAATATGGCACTTGGAATCAAATTTTTTTGTATGAACGAGAAGATGAAATTTATTCTAACTGTCATGTCTTAGGGCATAAATGTGCTAGAAACAAGATTGGGGAAAGTCAAGTTAGGGAAAAGAAGAAATTGTCTAACACCAAAGGTGATAGGATAGATCAGGCCCCAATGAATGATTTTGGCCCTATTTTGAATGAATTATCTCTTATTATGGAAAATATGAGTTTATTTGATAATTAACCTATTAAGTTGAAGAGATAATTTTTGGAACATGGAGGTGATGAGAGAAAACACTTACCATAAGGGGCAATAAAGGATGTCCAAAATGATGGTTTCATGGAGAAAGTGAGCTGTTCAAAATCTTCCAATGTGCTAAAATCTCATGATCCTAGGATGATGTAAAGGTAGATTTTAATCAAAACTGGTCCTATGGACAAGTAAAAGACACCGCTAAGAGAGAGAAAAAGGATAGACCCATTGGAGGAAATTTGGGTGAACCAAATTACAAGCATATGAAGGATGGGAATGTTTTATTGTCAAAGTGTCCTAAGGTGATTCCACTGATGTTGATAAAGGATCAACTCTTATTGAAATGGACCCATTTTAAGAATGTAAATAAAGTATATATAGTGTGTTATCACTATTAAAACATGTTGGGTGAAATGGAAGTAATGTTATGCTGAAGCTGCATGCACCTAAAAAAAATTATAGAACTAGATTGAAGAAAATTGAAAACGATTACATATCTAGTATGAAGAAACTTGAAATTAAACCCTTCAATACATTTGAAATGACACCTCTTATTTATTATTGTACCCTAAGTGTGTGAAAAATCCTTGATTTCCTTTCCTATTTATTTTAATAATTTTAGTAATTATTCTATAATAAGGGAGTTTGATTTTCTTGTTGTCAGGTGGTAGATGGATGAATATGATTTTGAATTCATTTTTTGTTAGAAATGATTCAATTTGTATGTGTTTTAAATATTTGATTTTTTGCATTCAAAAGTCAACACCGGTATATTTTATGGGACATGTCTTCTCTAATTTCAAATTTTGAGCTAATCCACCTTTATGTTGTTTGTCACTAACTTGACCATTTTTTGGATTATATTTACTAGTAGATGAAACATATTTTTAAACTTTGAATTTTTGATTACTTCCCTTAGATATTTATTGATGTACCATTTCATTTAGTTTGTACAACTTTATCATTGGAAGATTGGTGAAGACTCTTGTTCCTACAAGGAAACTTACTGGATCCCCTCTAGACTATTCTCTAGATCCTTGGGAGAGTCTTTTATTATTTTGGTTTTTTATCTTAGGGACCTAGGACCCCTTATTCCTAGGTTGAGTTTCATTTATTATCCTACTTCAGTTGTTCTTTTAGTTTTTCCCTTGGAGACCCAAACTTCTTACTATGTCTAGGGATGGATTCCTCACCGGCTTACAAAAGGTGGTCTCACATGTTAGTTTTTGTTTTCACTCCCTTACTTGGGCCATTATAGTCCTATTATATTGTTTCATCTTTCATTTGGGTCTTCTTTGTACTCCCAATCAACTATTTCTAGGTAGGAGGTGACCCAAACCCCCTGATGTATCTTTCGATTGGGTCCCCTTTATTTCTTGTTAGTTATTTCTAGACAAGGGAGAGCTAGACCTCTTGATGTGACTGGGATGGTACCCATACCAATAAAAAGTGGGGTTATATTAATCTAAACATTTAAAATTTCATGCAAGCACTATATTACTTTATATCAAATAAATCAATGATATGCTAACTTTCGAGAACTGACTTAGTTCCTAGAAAACTCCCATTAGCAAATTTGGTGAAATGGTGATGGTCAAGAACTGAATTAGTTCTTGGGAATGTTTTAAATTTTAAATTATCACATTTCATGTCATTAAGAACTGATGAGACCTATAACCATTCATTTATATGATTGGTGAATTAAGTGTTATTAGGAACCAATGAGTTCTAACCACCATTAGTTTATAGTGTCATCATCTCCCCATAACTTAAAAAAAATTCGGGCTTGGACCTTTGCATAGTTCCATACTAAATATCAAGATAAAGGATCAAATATGAACATATATTTCTAATTAAATTCTTTGCATAACTTTACTCATCTTATCTAGTGAAACTCAGTATATGCATAACCTTTAAAAAACTATCATTGTCCTTGCATTAATAGAAAAAATAGTAAAGTATTATAGTGTATTCATTATCAAAGATTCATTATAATATATACATTATAATAATTATATTATTATGTATTTGACCCACCCAATATAAATTATGGTTTTACACCATCTTGTTTTAGAGTTACAAAACCAACTCAAAACATGATTTGAAGGTATACGGTTTTGATTTAACTAATTTGGTGGAATAATGGTTAATAAAATGTTGGTTAATGTTTTATCTCTATGAGTTCCCATGAAAAATATGTAATATAACAAAACTAATCAAACAAAGTGGTTATTCATAATGGAAAGACTATGCTAAAGTGGCTCATCTCAAAAGCATGGAAACAAAGGGAAAAGTAGGGAGATAAATAAATGTTTCTAGGGGACACCATAAAAATTCTTGTGTGAATGAAAATCATTTCAATTTTAGATATATAAACCTAATTCTATTACTAACTTAGATTCAAATTAATATGGCATAAATATTCTAAGGGAAGATCAACTATAAACATAGACCTGTTACTAAATTCCATGGCGATACTTTGGGTCTTACATGATAACTATCTTGTATCTTCATTTAACAAGCCTAGGTATACATAAGAGATTAATAATAGGTTAGAAAAATAAGAAAATACTAAATTTAACTAGACTCTGGAATCTAAGCATATGTATTTCATTCAATAAACTAATCTAATTTAACATCTTGTATTGACTCTATAAAATGAAACATGAAAGTAAATAAAATAATATAACTCATAGAACATTTAGAAAATATTAGATCTTCTATTTCTTTCAAAATTTCATCCCCCTTTGAAAGGGTAAATACAAGAGTATAAATAGATTAAAATTTAGCCAAATCCACACCAAAAGGTAGTCCATGCAAATTTTCATACAAATTGCATACACTTAATTTAATTTAATTTATCATAAATAATTTTGAAAAAAAACATAGAACTAACAATCTTCAATCGGTCTCAATTTTAATATTCACTTCAATTGGAACTATAGTAACAAGTGGTCCAGGTTGCAATTGAGAACTACAGGTTACATGTTGAGTGGAAGTAGCTGGATAATCACATGTTGTTGGCCAAAGTTGCGGATGAGGTTGAGGAAACCTTAATTTTCATGCACTAAATTAATTATTTATCATATACAGTGACATGATAGGAACTCTAAGTAACATCCTTGTATGCCTTATAAATATTTCATGCATTTTTAATTGATCTTCTATCATTTCCTTCATTGAATATACCATTTAACTATTATCCATTTCATTATATACTAGCTCAACTACCTTGTCACTTCCACCATCCTTAGCTTCCACAACTTTATCCCTGAAATCTCTCATGAATCTATCTAACTGAGCATCAAATATATCATGTATAACAATATGTCTATATTTAAAAAAAAATCAATTCTAGCCTCATGGAATAATTATGAAATCATGTATTCTTTCACTATCCTATCTAATCCTATATTAGCCATCTATCTAAACCTAGTCTAGTAGATAAACTCTCATCATGCTAAAAAAACTTTGAGCCAAGCCTACATGCTCAATGTTAATAATATTCAAATCTGGACAAGAGTATTGCTTAATTACCTTTTTCAAATCCATCAACCCATGTATTATTTGAATAATTATTCTAAAATATGCTTTAATATTTTGAATCAATGGTTTACCTTATCTTATTTGTTCCAAACTTCATATAAATAAACCATATAATTATCTTAGCACTTTTTATACCTTCTCAAAAATTTCCTATGCTACTGATTCCTTGTTTTGAATTCCAAGTATTTAAAGTTCCTGCGTTATCCCTTTGACCATGGTGCCTGCTACTTCACTAGAAGATAATATAAATTAAGAAGGGTTTTCTCTATATTCAAGGAGTTTTTCACCTATAACCTTTCTCTTATTATTTAAATAAAATAATTTCTCTTTAGATTCATGCCAAACTAAAGTTTGACCTATAGTTACCTTTCTTCTAGTTACTATGTTCATGATGTTAGTGGTCTTGTAGAATTTAATCATCATCTCAGGTTCATCAATCATCACCCATTATTGTCTCTCCACTTGAACTTGACATTACCTAATACAGTCTTCTCCTTATAAAGTCATTACAACTATAGATGAAATGGTGGAGATGGTGAAGGAAACGGAAATGGTGCAAGTAGGGTCCATTAAATTTAAGGATGGAAGGGGTAAGGATGGAGTGACATCGATGGATATAAGGGTGAAAGATAAAAAATCAACATGATTGAATTTTAATCTTTTCATCTTGGAATTCAAAAATCTTTTCTTTTCCTTACGATGAGTTGGGTAATGCTATCATTTCATTAGTAGAAACTATAGATGAGCCAATTAATGGTGCTAAAGATCCTAGTGATAAAGAAGGCATGCTTACTAATGAAACTAGTAGTGAGGTAGACATACACATAGAAATGAAAACCATCAAAACATGGAATGATTTTTTTAGCCCTTTAGGAGAACTATGTTTAACTAAACCTAGGCTAACTTTAACAATACTAGTTTTGGAGATATTATGCCTAGTATAAATCATGAAAATTATAAGGATATTCTTCACAAGAACACTAAAATTTTTCAAATCAATAGTCACAGTAGAAATAGGTACAATATAAATAGGGGAAACAATATGAACATTAGTTGACATTTTTTCCATTACAGAGTTGGCAGGTTAATGACTACTGCAACTTCAAAGCCCTCACTAGTAGCCATAACATGAATAAAATCAAGTTTTTCTATGGGCTCATCAATAATGTCTAAATAAAATATGGGAATACTAATACAAATATGAACAAACCTATATGCACTAGTGTCAACATCAATAGTACACATGGGACTAGATCTCTAAATAATTTTAATAACAAGAGAATATTATACCTTGAGAGGAAAGGTGATTATCTTGGCCCTTGCAACTTAGGTAATTGCTATAGAATTTTCCTTATAAGGACATGAATAGTTAATTAGGTTTCTTCCTCTTGGTTAAATGTATCTAGCCTCTCCTATATAGGTTTTTTTTGTATCTTAAAGTGGTGACTTCAATGGTGTCTTGACACCTACTATTTTCATGTTCTCATTTACTATTATACTATCTATAACATTAATTAACACCCAATCATCTAAATGTGGGTGATGATGATAAAAAATAGGGACCTTTCCTTTAAAACTCTTTAAATAAGAACCTAGTCTTCCCTTAAGATCCCATACCTTCACATTATTATCACCCAAATTTTGATTGTTTATGTGTGATAAAGCCTAACATAAATTAAAAAATTACTTATAATTTTTCCTTGCCAATTCTAAGAGGGAGATGAAGGTAGGGAGCTTGTTTATTCTCCTTGAATTTTAATCAATATCATGGAATATCTAATAAGAAATTTCTTACTAAAAAATTTTGTTTGGAAAAATATAATGGAGTTATAATGAGGCTTGTAATAAAACCTCTACCTTAATGACTATGTCAGTAGGATTCAACCAACAAATTCCAATGTTTTAAATTGTAATAATTATTTTTTATGAAATAAAAGGCATGTAATTATCATTGATGGATCGATATATCATTGGGTAAAATTAATTGAAAATATCCTCCATGTGATACCATAATTTATAAATGTGCAAATTAGAGAAGTTTATATGAGTTGTCTCTAGTGAATCAGGAATCCATTTGGGGTAATAAAGAAAATCAATTATGGCACAAGTATCATCCATTAGGTATGACATCATGAAAAATTCATCCCTTTTTGGAACCTAAATGACTCTAAATTATATTGAAAGATACAACTTATTCTAGTCCAAGGAGTTACCTATCATTAATATTCATAGAAAGTGTTGAGGCTAACATACCCCAATTTCTAAAAAATGGGGACCCTTGTGATAAATTGTGTATATTTGTACCTTAAAATTTAAATTCACTTGATCAGAGTCTCATTAATATGTTTACACATTATCTATATTTAAATATCATCCACATCTAGTATGGTTAGCATATTTATTCATAATTCTAGTTTGTCCTTGTCTATAATTGCTAACTTTAAATCTCTATGTTTTCTAGTTATATATCCAATAAGGTCTACTCAAAATGAACAATACTTCAGTTTCATGATGTTAATTTTAACTTGATTTTTTTACTAACCTTTGGTTTGTTGAAAATCAAATTGAGCTGCTAAAATTTTAATCTAAGTACTTGATTTGAATATGGAAGGAACCTTTTACACAGGAACATTTTAAATAATGCTATGGGCTTAGTTTATTTTTATTTCCTAAGGCTTAGTCATGTTTTTCAACACAACCAAACCTTAGTCTAACATCTAGGATTAGTCCCTTTTATGTCTTGAGTCCCCCTTTTGGTCTTTCTATTATTCACAAGGTCCTTTTCTATATATATTTCTACCTTTTAGTCATGTCTTTTTGGGATTTCCTTCAAAAATTTGTGTCAAATGAATTACCCTTCATGGTCTCTATTTCAAGTACTTTGTCTAGGTGATTTTGGACTTTTGTCTTGAGCATTTTTTTCAAAACTTATCCTTCATATTTTTGAAAGTGCCCTTCAAGTTTTATAAAATGATCCTTCAAGCCCTTTTAACATACCCTTCAGCCTTTTTTAAAGTACCCTTTATCTTAATAGACTTATCCTTCAAACCTTTTGTTTAGGCCAATTATACTTTGAATTTTTGCAAGTGACCCTTCATGATATTTTGTTTTGGATATTTTGTTTAACATAAAAGGCTTGAAACATCTTTCTCGTAGAAAATTGTTTGTAACTTTTTGAAAGTGACCTTTACCTTAATATAATAACCTTCAGACCTTATGTTTAGGCCAATTATCCTTTACATTTTTTGAAAGTGCCCTTCAAAATCTTTTGAAATTACTTTCAGTGTTTATGTGATTACCCTTCAAATTTTTTGTTAAGGGTACTTTACCTTCCAGCATACCCTTTAGGATTTTATAAAAAGTTCCCTTTGGAATTTTGATGTTGGACATTTTGTTTAACGTAAAAAGCTCAAAATAATTCAAATTAAAACTTTAGGCTAAAATCTTATGTTATTACTTTATTATTTGAAGGGTCCTTTTTTTATGTTACAATCTTATGCTATGACTTTATTATTCATAGGGTCCTTTTATCATATATATTTTAACATGGATTAAGACTTAGGACTAAATATTTATTCGTATTAGTTAATATGAATGAATAAATTAGTCTCAAACATTAGTCCAAACACATATATTCCTAGGCTTATGTAATCCTTTTTTAAATACAGGAACCAATCATGTTTGATTACTTAGATTATGATCAAATGGCACGTGCTCACTCAGATAAGTTAATCCAATGGTGTGTAGATCACATTGATTTTTCATCAAATCTCTAGAGGCCCATGAGACTACCACATGGTGAAAAGACATTTCCCAATAAAACTGACATAGTGTAGAGAGAACTAGAGAATGACAAGTGGAAAACTTGGTGAACCAGCCTAAATATTAGATTAAATTTGATAGTCACACACACATCAATGAAATCCATGTGGATGTCAAATAAAATTAATATGGATATCAAATTTAAGATAACAAACAATCCCAAAGATCAACTTAAATTTGAAATTTGTGCACCCATCAATGACATTGACACATACATCAAGTGATAGTTGTGTGGAATTCAAATTAAATATAGTAAACCATCTTGAATATGAGCTTAAATTTGATGGTTTAATGTCTATTAATGATGTCCACATAGATGTTAAATGATGGTTATAAATATGTCAAATTTAAGATAATAGAGAGCCTTGATCACATGTTTAAAATTGATAGTCATGTGATCATCAAACATGATCTTGTGGATGTCAAATGATGGTCATACAAACATCAATTTTAACATAGTAAAGATCATAAATCACATGTATAAAATTTATGGTTATGTCACCATCAAGGATGTTCCCCTAGACATCAAATGATAGTTGCATGAATGCCAATTTTAACACAGCTGCTTGGATCTAAATTTTAAAGGACAATGGTCATATTTTAAATAGTGATGAAAATAATGACATAGGGATGCCATGGAAATGCCAAAAGGACACCATTGGAGCACTGTTATAACCTACAAGAATGCCCTAGTGAAGCAAGGACCATAACCAAATCTTGTGAGAATTATAATTGACTCAAGTGAGGCTAGATTATTGAGGTAAGTCGAGCTATTATCCATTGGGAGCAGTTTGAAAGGGATTTGCATCTTGAATATGGGACCATGCTTGTATTAGGAAGTATCAAAGAGTAGTGAAGACATTTCAGTAGTAACAAAGCACTTCATCAGATAGTGGGTCCCAAAATTAGGTGAAATAGGAATATTCCTTTTCTAACCAGTATCGTATAATATTTTGAAATAGGATATTATTTTGTATAAACATGTGAAATTTGTAATAACACATTGGCTATAGGTCAGTTCATTAGAAAAGATTATTTTTTCTAGAATATAATATAAATGACACCTATCCTATACACTTGTACAAATGTAATTGGATCAAGACTGACTGACATGCTTCCTTGCATCTTATAAAAGGAGAATTGTCAATTATAAAAGGGAGGGAGTTCTTAGAGCCAATTTATTTTGTAAACTTGGAGTAGTTAATTCAAGTGAGGAATTATACAAATATTGTCCATATTCATTTGTGTCATTTGTTATTATGGTTTCTCTCTCACTTGCTTATTCTCATTTTTAGATTTGAATGGTTCTTTTGAAATCTTGGTGTGCATATTTTAATTGTAGAGTTCTTAACTTGTGTCAATGATGGGTTGACTAAAATTTATCAAGTTAATTTTTTTCCTTTTAATCTTCTTGCATTTAGGCTAATGTTGTTTATTTGTAGGGTAAATCTTTAAAGTGAACTTAGTTTTTATTTGTAATTTTATCATTCCTTAGAAGTCTACCTGATGTGTAGTAAGATTTGAGTTCATGATATTTTGTATTATGCATTAGTTAAGTGCATGCTTGGAGGACATTTGAAATTTGTCATGATGTTCAGGATGAGGATAAACAAAATCTCTTTTCTGCCTTACTCTTCATTTTTCTTTTTTTTAACCAAATCACTCTAGCTTAATTTCATTATAAATATCCAAGTTATCTTGGTCTTAGATTAAACTCTAGTCATAATTCAACAATATTAGTTCATATTTCTTTTTTTTTAAAAAGATACAGGCCAAGTTGGCTCCCAACCACCAAACTTTATAAATATTATGAAACACTCCACTTGCTTTGCCCCAGTTTCACCACTAAAAAATAAGATTATCACAACCTGCAACTCATG
The DNA here is from genome assembly GCA_037957365.1 of Torreya grandis. Taxonomy (NCBI): domain Eukaryota; kingdom Viridiplantae; phylum Streptophyta; class Pinopsida; order Cupressales; family Taxaceae; genus Torreya; species Torreya grandis. The sequence continues at coordinate 283,711 of JARHVA010003032.1, read as the reverse complement.
CATTGAATTATCTAAATTCTAAAATGGTAAATGTTATTTAAACAATCTTAGCACCTATGATACAAATTTAGGCATTAATAGGTGAAGCATCGTTGGCACTAAAAGGAGGGCCTTGACAAATCTTTGTGAATTTTTAGTATTTTTGATAGTTTTTGGTTTATTTTGATCAAATATCACTGTCTTCTTTGAATACTTATGTTTATTTTAGCATGATTGTGTAAAGGTTGGTGATCTTCATGGTTTTAGACCCATCCTTGTGCTTACTTAGACAAAGATCAATGTTCTTCAAAAATATATACTTGATTGTGGTAAATATGACTCTAGCTTTGTCAATTAAATAGGTTTAAGGTTAGTAATAGCTATTTTGATTAAAGATTCATAAATACTTTAAAATTTTGAGTTTATTTAGACTTGAATCTGCAACATATCATTTATACTTGCGTATTTAGACACTTCTTTGAGATAATTTTGTCAAAGATTATTGTCTTTTATTGTTCTTTATATGAGTACTTGCAAAGTTTGATTAATGTGAAAGTTTAGTCATTGTTCTTTGTAAATATTGATTTGACACATCATATTTCAAATAGGATTCAAAGCTCGTAAGCTAGAATTACCTAGAATATAGACAAGGTCATGTTCAAAAACTATGGAAACTCTACTTGAATTAGAAGTCCATATGAGAGCTAGGTGAGACAAAGGTAAGTGCATGATTTCAAAATATTTGCCAAATTCACCAATTTAGGGTGTTCCCATATTCAATCTCAATCAAGGTATGGCTTGGCTAGGTGGCTCTGCCATCAATGTGTTAGGTCTGGTACATGACCTCCCCTATAAACCTAAGAAATATTTGCCAATATTTAGCCCTAATAGAATTGTAACTACAAATGAACATATTAAATCATTAAAAGATGATTTGAGATTGCTAAATGTCACTCATGAAGATGTATCATGTAGACTATTTCTATTTAATTTTAAATATGTTGCATATGAATGGTTTTGAATTTACCTAAGAATTACATTACTAGTTGGGTTAACTTTAACAATGTTTGTATTGACCAATTTGGCAAAATTATTAGTCCTTGTGTCTTGTACCAGTAATTCACCATGATCATGAGAGATGTGAATGAACCCATAAGAGCCTTTAATGTTAGGTTATAAAATATTTATAGCTAAACCATAGATCCTTACAATCTTGATGATGTTTTGTTTTTGAAAATATAAAATGATGATTTGGACCCCATGACCTCTATTTTCATAAAAAGAGCTATTGGACCTATAATAATTTGGCCTTAGCCTATTCTAAAGTAGTGATAATTAATTATCAAATATATCCCCAAGGTCAGCTGGCTTACTTTATTTGTAATGCCAACCCACATTTGTCTGCCCTGAATGCCTTTCCCATTAATAATTAGAATATACCTACTTTGAACCAATTACCCTTAAGTCATGATCATCCTACCCAGAACTTGGGTTTATTGGACACTACTACAAATAGATTTAATATAAGTGATCAAAAGGATTTGGTCCCAACCACTGATATTAATAATAATTAGGTTCATAATTTTGAGGCACCCAAGAATGAGAATGACTCTATCTTAAAGATGGTCCAAAAGTTAAGCAATAATTTTCTTTAGTTACAAAATCAAGTTGGCAATATTGGGGAGAGATCTAGTAGGGAATTTTCTTTCCAAAGGTTTAATAGGCCCATTAACAAATTCCATAATGATAGTTACAACAACAATAATAATAATGAATCATCTGCTAATAAGAAAATAATGGATATAAATCTTATTAATGTTGATTTACTTGGTTATTATAGAGTATATTGCACTTTTAGACATGGTGAGATAGATTACATTAAATTATATAAATATTTTTAATCCTTTCAAGATGAATTGGATACTTTTTAAGTGGTCCCTAATAAAGATAATGGTGTAGGTACATTAGGATCTAAGTCTGTTGACCAATCCTTTATGGTGGAGATGTTTTACTTCCCTTTCCAAGAAGATAATGAACTTGATGATATTCTTGAAGAAGTCTATGATTTTCATTAGTTACTAAAGAATACCTACCCTTTAGGGAATAGGGAGCAGAGGCAACCCCTGACTACTTTAGCACATCCAAAAAACTTTAACACTCCTCTAAACACCACCTCAGATAATAACCCAGAGCCTCCAAAGGGAAGTACTTCTAAACATATTACTGATGCATCTAAATATTGTAGTAAGACTTGGTATAATATTGTGAAATACATGAATAAAGGCTAACATCATATTAAATGATTTGACATAGATCATTGAACAAAGAGACCTGTTATTAGATTCCCTATCTATAAATCCTGGTAAGCCACCCAAAATTGACAATGCTAATGTTACCATGTATAAAACTAGGATAGAGTCCCCACCTTTATTGTTTACTACTAGGATGTTCAGTACGAATTTACATAATTATTTATTAGATTATAGTGCATCCATAAACATTATGCCAATAAGTATTTTTCAATAACTTGGCTTGAATCTTATTAAATCTAATAGAGTTGTTACTCAATTAGATAATTATATAGTCAAAGTAATTGGGGAATTGTTAAATGTTCATATATAGCTTGCCTTTGAGCCAAGAGTCTAATAATTTATTGGCATCTATGTGGTGGACATCCTAGATGCTTATGGGATATTGTTAAGTAGAGAATGGACAAAGGCCCTAAATGGATATATGTCCACTGATTATTTACATTTGTGGTTGCCATGGAAAGGAGTCCCAAATTAGATCAGAGTGAAAAGAGAGCCTTAGATGAAGCACTTGATCACCAAGTATAATGTTTTGAATGAAAAAGTGAACATGTTGGACATAGATCTAGGTGTCTACACTCTTGACACCCCTAAGGTATGTAATTCTAAGACTTCTTATGCTTTGCCTAGAATTTGGAAATTTAATTTTGATAGTTCTAGGTGTAAGTCTGGATGTAGAGTAATAATTGTTCTTACCAATCATGCTATGAAGGAACTAAAATTTGCTTGTAGACTTTAGTTTCCTTGTATTATTAATCTTGTAGAGTATGAAGCTTTGATTTTATGATTGTAGTTCACCATTAAGCATAAGGTTAAAGAGGTCTTAGTTTATGGTGACTCAAAACTTGTAGTCAATTAGTTGAGGAGTAAATATCAATGTAAATTATCATATGTCAAGAGATATAAGTTTATGTTTTGGGATTTTATTGAATATTTTAATGATTTAAACATTATTTTCATCCCTAGGGAAGAAAACTAGGTTACTAATGAGCTTACCTTAGCCACAACCAATCTTATGCCAAACCATGAATCTCAAAATTTTAGCATTGAGCTGGTTCCATGCTCTTTAGTCCTAGATAATATAAACCATCTACAAGTTTTTTTATGATGACCAATAGATCCTATATTTCATGAAAAATTTAGGAGCATTTAAGACCCATGTCATAGATGAGGCCAATAATAGTTCTCTTGAATAATATGGTAGATTTGATAACAAAGTCATTCAACTGAATGACAAAAAAATCCAAAAATGCATGATTGACTTGGAAAGGTTATTTGATCAAGACAAACTAGCTAAAAACACTAGAATACCCAAGGTGAGTGGGAAGGATTACAAGGCAGTTGATCTTGGACCTCAAGATCAACCTCATCTAGTTAATATTGGGACATGTACAAGTCTAGAAAATGAAAATGCTAAAGACTTTTTGACAAAAATAAGGACATACTAACATGGTCTTATGATGACTTGATGATTTTTGATCCAAGATTCATCACTCATACCATACCCTTGAAGGAAAATTGCAAACTTTTAGACAAAAGTAAAGGCCTATCAACCCTATCTTAGAATCTATGATTTTTAAAGAATTAAAAAAATGTTAGATGCCAAAGTTGTATTTCCCATTAGGCACTCTACCTAGGTTTCCAATTTGGTACCAGTTAGGAAAAATAATGGTGAAATAAGACTATGCATTGATTTTAGGAATCTAAATAAATCATCTAAAAACAACAACTATCATTTTCCTTCTCTATACCAATTTATACAAAGCATTTCCAGTTCTACTATGATGTCCTTTCTTGATGGATTTTCAAGATATAACCAAGTGTTGTTAAATCAAGCAGATAGGATGAATACTACTTTTACTATCAAATGGGGCACATTTACCTACAAAAGAATTCTATTTTGGATAATCAATGCAAAGGAATTTTTTCAAAGGTCCATAGATCATGCTTTCCAAGGTTTGGTAGGTAAATACATTATTATATATATGGATGACCTTACTATCTTTTCTAAGAATAAGGAGGACCACATCATGCATTTACAATAGGTATTTGAAAGGTGTAGGAGGTATGGGATTTCTCTCAACCCAAAGAAAAGTATTTCATATGTTACCAAGGGAAAACTATTAGGGCTTGTTATCACCAAGGAAGGAATCTTTATAGACCTAGATAAAATAGATGTTATATCAAAGATAGATCTTCTTAATAGTAGAAAGGGATTGAAATTGTTCTTTGGAAAAATTAACTTTGTAAGAAAGTTCATTTATGGCTTTGTAGAAATTGTTAAACCATTGAATGATATGCTAAATAAAGACATCAATATCACTTGGAATAAAAAATCAAGAAGGATTTTAAGGACATCAAGGAGGAAATTAGACAAGCTCTAGTCTTGATCAGTCCTAACTTTTTGAAAGACTTTTACCTTTATTCCTTTGCTTTAGATCATACTATTGTTGTAGTTTTAACTCAAAAAATAGATGGATGTGACCATATTATATCATTGATGAGCACTAATTTTGAAAATTTTGAGTTAAATTATTCTTTAAGTGATAATCAAACATGTTCATTAGTTAAGGTAGTGAAAAAGTTCAGACACCAAATTCCTAGGAATAAAGTACATGCAATCATACCTAACCATTACACAAAGCTCATGTTGAGTTATTATGAACTAGGAGAAAGGAGAGGTAAGTGGATGTTTTTGCTAATGGAATATGACATTGAACTAAATACTACAAAATTGGTAAGGTGCCAAGGTCTGATTCAATTTATGGCCAATACTAACCCCAAGCTAAATGTCATGTAAGTTGAATAAGAAAGTTTTCAATCCAATGATTGGTATGATCTAATTTTCCATCTATTAATTAATGAAACTTATCCTAAAGTGTTGACCATGGATCAAATAAGAGCTCTAAGAATCAAGGCATCCCATTCCTTAATTAAAGATGGAGTTCTATATAGAAAAAATTTCAAAGGCACTTACTTGAGGTGTGTATCCAAATAATAAATGGCTGAAATCATGAGCACTTTTCATGAGAATATGGGAAGTGGGCATATATTGGAAGGACAACAACTCAAAAAATCCTTAGAGATATTTATTATTGGCCAAAAATCTTCAAGGATGCCCATAAGCATGTAAGGAAATGCCATTCATGTCATGTCTTCATCGCAAAAGATCCTAAATCATCCATGCCACTATAACTAGTAATGATATATAAATATTTTCCTTAATGGGGACTAGATTTCATGGGGTGATTAACCCCAATACATCAAAATGTAACAAGTACATTTTGATTTCTACTAATTACTACACTAGATAGATTGAAGCGATGGTAACTAAATAGTGCATAACTGAAGAAGTGATACATTTTTGGAAGAAAATATATGTACCAAGTTTGGAACACTTGTATTTTTAGTATATGATAATGGATTAGCATTTATATCCATTGAGATTACCGAATGGACATATGACAATAGTATCATCTTCAATTTCTCATCCAATCATTATCCTCAAGGTAATGGTGTACCCAAATCAACCAATAATAACTTGATGAAAGTAATAAAGATGTATATAATATATAATCCTAGAACTTGTCATAAGCTACCAAAATATTCCCTATGGGAAGATAGAACAAGGGTCAAGAAGGCTCTCAAAGCATCATCCTTCTTATTGGTATATGGCCAAGAACCCATATTTCCCATTACACTCAAGCTTCCAACATACCATTTCATGCAAGAGTACATGGAGGAAGATCAATAATTAGAAAGTTCAAGGTTTCTTGAAATTATGCAAATGGAAGATGCATGAGAAGAGGCTTTTGCTAATTTTATCAGGCACCAAACCAAAATAAAGAGGTGGTTTGATAAGCAATCAAAGATAAAAGTGTTTAGGCAAGGAGACTTGGTTATTCTTTGGGACAAGGCATTTGATCTTAAGGGTAAACATGATAATTTTACACCTTTATGGATAGGTCCCTATCAAATTATAGAGATACTTAGAAAAAACACCTTCAAGCTAAAAGACTTACAAGGAGTAAAATTCACACTGCCCACCAATGGGCAATACCTCAAGCATTAATTTTTTGTTGCTCCACCTAGGGTCTTCATGGAATAACTATAAGACTAGTTATAGTTAGAGTAGGTAGGCTAGATTAGTTTATTTTTATTCTTTCCTTCTTATCCTTTGTTTGTAAATAAGTTTTTTTTTTTTCCTTTGCTTTCTATTTCTCTAATTTTTGTTTATGTTTTTGCTTTTGCTACTTTGTTCCTTACTTTCAATAAGTAATTTTGGATAGCCTTCATCTCAAAGTTCACATAATTACCCAAGAACTCCATAGTTTAGAAATGTAGGTATGAATCTCAAGCATATGCTGACCATGGGTTTGAAATATGGCTTAATGTTACAGTTTAGAGAAACAGGTAAGGACTAATGGATAGGTGGGTTATTTCATAAGGTTTTAAACCTTATTTTGATCTAATCTTGGTTTTAAGAATAACTACACATGTGGAATTGAATATTTAATTTTTAGAAAATAGTCATGCTTACACTTAACAAACATCATTACCTAGGATAAAAGTTACAACCATAGGTGATTGTCTAAAGATCAAACATCTGACCAAATCCCTAAATCTGGCTAACCTAGTTCCCAACCTTTTCTAGAAATCCAAAATGATCTAAAAAATATAAAAATAAGAGTTTATTTCAAAATCAAAATCTTTCCAAGGAAAGTTGATTCTATTAATTTCCATCAAGGCTATGGACGCCTAGCTGGTAGTGGAGCAAGACATTGATTGGAGCCAAAGGCATCTCTATCAAGGCTACGGATGCCTGGCTAGTAGTAGAGAAATACGTAATCCTTCCTTGAGTTAAAGAATGGTTTTCAAAGGATATATAAATGTGATGTAAGTCAATGTTAATGGTTAAATTCATGAAATATAGAAGTTATTCCCTAAATCCCATGGCAAATAATAAGTGGAAGCAAAGCACACACACAATATGGCTATGTTTGTATATTTGATCCTAATTTTGTAGGTACAAGACTTGTTTTAACCATAAAATTATCCTGACAGTGGTATTGATCAAGTGAAGTAGGTAATCTAGTTATTTTTATAAATAAGAGTCTCTAAATTCTAAGATATGGCTATGTTTCCCCTAGAAGTCACCATTTGTTGAGGTCAACATACCCTCATTTCTATAAAATGGGGACCCTTGTGATAAATTATGAAAATTTATACCTTAAAATTGAAATTCACTCGATCAAAGTGTCACTAATATGTTTGCACATTATCTGTATTTAAAGACCATCCACATCAAGTATGGTTAGCATATTTGTGCATAATTTTAGTTTTTCCTTGTCTATAATTGCTAATTTTGGATCTCTGTGTTCTTAAGCTCTATGTCCAATAAGGTCTATCATAATGAACAATACTTGAGTTTCATTATTTTAATGTTAACTTGAGTTTTTACTAACCTTTGGTTTGTTGAAAATTAAATTGAGCTATTAAAAATTTAATCTAAGTACTTGATTTGAATATGATGAAAAGGTTTTATGTGGGAACATTTAAAATAATTCTATGGGCTTAGATTATTTTTATTTCCTATGGCTTAGTCATGTTTTTCAACACAACCAAACCTTAGTCTAATATCCAAGCTTAGTTTCTTTTATGTTTTGAGTCCCCCCTTTTGGTATTTTTATTATTCATAAGGTCCTTTTGTTATAAGTTTATACCTTTCAAGCATGTATTTTTGAGATTTTCCTTTGAAACTTTGTCCTAAAAGAATTACCCTTAAGGGGTTTATGTTTCAGGTACTTTTTCCAAGTGCTTTCAGAATTTTGTCTCGATTAATTTTGTTGAAACTTATCCTTCGGATTTTTGAAAGTGCCCTTTGGTATTTCTAAAATGATCCTTCAAGCCCTTGAAACATACCCTTCAACCTTTTTCAAATTGACCTTTGTCTTAATAGACTTATCCTATGAACCTTTTGTTTAGGCAAATTATCCTTTGGATTTTTGAAAGTGACCCTTTAGGCTCCTTTGTTTTGGATATTTTGTCCAACACAAAAGGCCCAAAACATCTTTAAGAAAATTATCTTAAATTTTTTTGAAAGTGACCTTTGCCTTTATACAATTATTCTTTGGATTTCTTTTTCAAACCAATTATCCTTTAGACTTATTGAAAGTGCCCTTTAGATTCCTTTGAAATTACATTTTAGATTTTATGTGCTTACCCTTTGGATTTTTTATTAAGGGTACTTTACCTTCCATCATACCCTTTGAGATTTTCTAAAAAGTTCCCTTCAAGCTTTTGACATCAGACCTTTTTTTTTATGTAAACATCTTGAAATAATTTGAATGAAAACCTTAGGCTAAAATCTTATGTTATGACTTTATTATTCAAAGGGTCCTTTTATTATGTTACAAGAATATGCTATAGCTTTATTATTCATAGGGTCCTTTTATCATGCATTTTTTAACATGGCTTAAGACTTAAGACTAAATATTCATTCATATTTTTTAATAAGAATAAAGACATTAGTCTCAAACGTTAGTCTAAACACATATATTCCTAGGTTTACATAATCCTTTTTTAAATGTAGAAACCAATCATGTTCAACTACTCATATCATGATTAAATGACACGTTCTCACTCGGATAAGTTGATCCAATGGTGTAGGGAGCACATTGAATTTTCATCAGAGATCTGAAGGCCCATATGACTGACACATGGTGAAAAGACATTGCTTGATATAAATGATAGAGTGCAGAGTGAACCATAGAATGATAAGTGGAAAACCTAGTAAACCATTCTAAAGATGAGATTAAATTTCATGGTTATGTGCCCATCAATGACATCCATGTCAATTTCAAATTTAAGAGAGTAAGTGGTCCTAAATATCAAATTAAATTTTATGGTCGTGTGCCCATAAATAATGTTCATACAGATGTCAAATCATGGTTGCATGGTCATCAAATTTAAGATAGTAAACCATCCTAAATATGAGCTTAAATTTGATGGTCACATGTTTGTCAATGATGTTCACATAGATGTAAAATTATGGTTACACAAACATCAAATTTAAGATAACAAAGAGCCTCGATCATGTGTTTAAAATTTACAATCATGCGACCATCAAAGATGTTCCCACGAATGTTAAATGATGTTAGCACAGATGTTAATTTTAACATAGCTACTTGAATCCAAATTTTAAAGGGAAACGGTCATATTTTGAACAATGATGAATAGAATGACATAGGGACACCATGGAATTACCACAAAGATGCGATTAGAGTACTGTTAAAACCTGCAAGAATGCCCTAGTAAAGTAAGACCATAACTAAATCCTATGAGCATTATAATTGACCTGAGGGAGGCTAAATTATTGAGGTAAGTTGAGATATTATCCATTGGTGAGTAGTTTAAAAGGTATTTTCAACTTGAATATGGGACTATGCCTATAATAGGTATCATCAAAGAGTAATGAAGACCCTTCAATAGTAACAAAGCACTTCATCATCTAGTGGGTCTGAAAATTAGGTGAAATAAGAATATTCATTTTATAAACAACATTGTATAATATTTCAAAATAGGATATTCTTTTGTGTAAACATGTGTAATTTGTAAGAGCATATTGTCTATAGGTCAGTTCATTATAAAATATCATTTGTTCTAAAATATAATAGAAAGGACGCCTATCTTATACATGTGTGCAAATGTAATTGGATTAAGATTGACCAACATGCTTCCTTTCATCTTATAAAATTAACATTGTCAATTGTAAAAAGGAAAGATTTATTAGAGCCAAATTACTTTGTAAACTTGGAGTAGTTTATGAAGGCAAGGAATTTTGCAAAGATTATCCATATTTATTTGTGTCATTTTTTATTAAGTTTTCTCTCTCACTTACTTATTCTCATTTCTAGATTTGAATGGTTCTTGTGAAATCTTGGTGTGAATATATTAATTATAGAGTTGTTAACTTGTGCCAATGTTGGGTTGACTAAAAGTTCTCAAGCTCATTTCATTCCCTTTACTCTTCTTGCATTTGAGTTAATGATGTTTGTTTTTAGGGTAAATCTTTAAAGTAAACTTAGTTCTTATTTGTAATTTTCTCATTCCTTAGATGTCTACCTGATGTGTAGTAAGATTTGAGCTCATGCTATTTTATATTAAACATTAGTTAAGTGCATGCTTGGAGGACATTTGAACTTTGTCATGATGTTTGGGATGAGGATCAACAAAATATCTATTCTACTTTACCCTTCCTTTTGCTTCTATTTTTAACCAAATCACTCTATCTTAATTTCATTATAACTATCCATATTAGCTTAGTATTAGATTAAAATCTAGTCATAATTCACCAATATTAGCTCAGATTGCATTGAGGCCAAGGTGGCTCCCAACTACCAAAATTTATAAATATTATGAAATAGTCTACTTGATTTGCCCCTATTTCACCATTGGATAACAAGATTATCACAACCTACAACTCATGCATTGAATTCTTTGAATTATAAAATGCTAAGTGTTCTTTAAATACTCTGATCACCTGTGATAAAAACTTAAGCATCAATAGAAAGTAATGACACCTAGGCCTTATCCACATGAGTTATCATTAGTTTTCCAAATAGTTGATTCATCAGGGCCATACCCAATCTTACACCAGGTCTAAATAGGTGTTTTTTATTTCCTTTTTGTTGATCCAATGGTTGGGGTTCTCAGACTAGTCCATAAATACCTATATTATATTGTGTTTTAAATTAATCTAGGGCCATAACATGATTAAACATGACATTGGGATCAATAATCCTATAGTAGGCCTAGAAAAACATTCCCAATATGAAAGCTATGTGATTTCCTTGTTTATTTGACACCATGACTCATTTTTTGTCTACAAGAATATGTAAATATATTACAAAATAGGTCAAAAACATGTAAATACCTCAAGTTTCATTATTTCAAGGTGAAAACTAATGCTCCATATAGCTAATAAATCATTTAAAGCCTAAGTATCATTAAAATTGGGGATTTATCCCTCCTTTACAAGCTTCTCTCCAAAACTTATCTTGTACATAGTTGAATAGTGAGTAAATTTGTGAGCTAATGATTTAAATTCCAAAAACATTGTTTGTGAAGATTTGGGAAGTGTCATAGGTGAAGAGAAATTGGTTTGGAGATGCCATCTCATTCTTCCTTATATTTAACCCTAATTTTAAATAATTTTATCTAGGGTTAAGAAGATTAGATTAACTTTTACACAAGGGTGGTGAACTAATCTAATAAGGACAATTAATATAAAACTTAGACAAATAGTATTATAAAGTTATACAACTAAGATGGATAAAAATAGTAAAGTATAAATTTTGATAAATATTAAAATAAATTACAAATAATGTTACTTAGATAGTTTACTGTGCACATGTAGGTCTAAGTAGGAACTTGATGGAAGTGTACTAGATGATGATTTTAGAATTGTCATTAAATTTTGGAAATATCCTTTTTTCACCCTCAAACATTTACATTAGACCTAGATAGTTACATCGATGTAGGTGTTTGACTCTACCATAAATGTCCTATACAAAATATTAATTGGATTTAGATGTGACCAATTAGATCCTTATGTGTTTTTATTTCCTTTCCTCTAATGTTTTGATATTATGCACAAAAACCATCATTCTTTGTCAAATTATCCAACCCTAACTATTCATGCTTGGAGTGATAGTGGGAAAAATGGGTTAGTGGGTTCATGGCACCAAGTTAACCCCAAATACCCCTCTACAAATGGGCACTACTTACATAGAAAATACTATGAATTTGGCATTAGACTAATTTAGTTCTCACTTATATATTGGATGGTGTGTACATAAGGGTACAATGTGTGATAAGTAAATGCATATAGTGACCTAGCTTGTAATTTGGAAAATATGGCTCATGGGATGCTATTTGAATGATTCATACTTGTATAAAGATTCTTCCTATGACTGATATGGAAATATGGAGAAATAGAAAAAAATTTATCATTTGAATGTTTGATCGAGTGCTTCATTATATATTACCTTATGAGTTATATGTGATAACTAGGTGTGGAATGAATGAGAGTTGATATATATATATATATATATATATATATATATATATATCCTACATTAAATAAATCAGGTTGAACTTTTAAATACATTTCTTTTATAAATTGGATAACTTTTGGGCACAAGACATTTTTTAGGAAAGTGGACATGTGCATTGACATAGGTGACCACTTGGGAAACAAGTGTCCAAGGATCTATAAATAGGTATAGGTCCAAAAATAGAAGTGAAGGATATAATCAGGTTTAGATATTTTTTCACAATATAAAAGGTGTGGGGTATCAAAATAATAATGGTCTGACTAAGAGATAAGTAATTTTTCACAAAGAGATAGAGAACGCAAGCCTTTAGGTTGTGGGAAGGTCTAGAACTACAAGTTACAAACTTGATAGGTATTTTCCAAGTGTAAAATACTAAGGTACCATATAAATTAAATTTTAGTAGCTACATCCCTTTAGTCTAGTAATGAAATGTCTATTTTAAAGGAAAGAAGTGCACACCTGAGTGTGTATACCACACCTTTTATTTACATGAGCCCACCTTGAGTGTTTTTTTGGTGATTTAATTATAACAAATAACATGTTACCTTATATAATAAATTCATTAAATATTAAATTTAAATAATTTGAAATGATTTAAATTATAAAGAACAATGTTAGGAGTATACTTGTGTTTCAATGTAACCATCTTTCATTTTGGTAATTTGATTTGAAAGGATTCCTCATTATGAAGCATTAAAGTTGATATTAGGAAAATTTTGAACCTATATGTGAATGTATATATAGATATTAGAGGATAAATTCCCATAATATTGGTGTAAAGGTGACTTGTAACATGACCATTGAGCTTATTTCATCTTAATCATGTAACCCAAATATGTGCATAATTTGGTAAGTGTGAGCAATTCAATTAACTCAAAATATATGTTTGGTGAGGGTGGATGATTTAATCAAATAAAACCTATAATTTTTGTGAGGTTAGATGATTTAATCAAATCTTAATTTATAAATTTGATAATATTAAGTTATTTAATCAATTCAACCTTCCAAAGGTGAACCAATTACTAGAGTATATTGGCTCGATAACTATACATAACAGTCCATCCTGTGTATGATAACAGTCCATACTAGTATTTGAAATCTATAAAATTATTTGATTTTGAAAATTTAGGTGCCATTTTAATGGAATATTCACATCATATATGTCTCAATCTAAAATATGGGTACAATAGAAATACTAATGTATAGAATGTTACCACAAATATACATATGAATCATATAACTACAAAATCTAGTGAATTTGAAATTAGTAAAAGTTTGGAGGGCATGTTTCTATAACATGACCCCAATAAATCTAAAGAATATGAAAATTAATGTAATTATGGAGAATGTGTTTCCAGAACATGCCCCCCACTATAATCTAGAGATGTTGAATATTAAATAAGTGTGGAGGTCATGCCTTTTTAACATTCCCCTATTTAAAAATATCTAAATTTTTAATTCATGTCTCTATGACATCCCCCAATAATATTCCAACATTTTTGAGGTGAGGGTAATTATAATTTTTCAGTTACCTTACCTCAAAATGATAATATAAATGTATAAGTTGTGTATGGATCATGTAACATATAATAATAATATGTCTAGGTAGATAAAACATTGAAGTATGTAGTATGTGATCATGTCAAGTCTTAAGATGCATGATATAGAAATTGGAAATGTATAGAGAGTAAAAATATAAGCTCAATAATAAATCAATCACACACAAGAAAAAAAAATTAAATGGTCTAAAGAGACCTCATATTATAGACACTATTTTTGAATTATATAACACATCTTATACACTTAGAAAATACATATCATAGATGTACCTCCATCTTATTGACCTTATCATTATAGAAAGGTTAGCATACACTATATATCTATGTTTATTACTTATCTCTTAGTAATACTAATGTTATTATAATGATTTAGACTTTATATCTTGCCTAGAAATTTACCAACTTATCTTCTATTTATACAAGTTCTGGACCTATGCCTATTTTCTGGCTAACTGAATACTAGCATCCGAATCAGATACCTACATCCACACTAATAGCATACCCAAATGAAAGTGTCTATTGCCCTAAAATCATCCAATTTTAAAATTAAGTGTTTTATTATGGTTAGCCTAGGTGCTTTAATTCAAGATATTATCCAAAAGGATTGGTATATATATATAAGATCAATCCTCATTCATTCCTCACCTAACAAATTCTTACTTACTCATAAGGAAACTTACCAAAAGCACTAAATAAACATTAAAATGAGAAAATTTTCCCTATTTTATCCTATTTTATATCAGTCATAGTGACAATACATGTATAGGTCTAAAGTACTAAAGGAGCATTTTATGAGATACATTTTTTCAACTTACAAGCTACGTCACTCTATGTACTTTCTTATCACATGTTTCATGATACACACACAAGAATAACACATAGGAGAGAACTACATATGTCTAAGGACCTATTGAGAGTTATAGATATGTAAGTATCACTCATTGATAGAGAGGCATTTGAGGTAGCTTCACACCATGTTCCCACTAACCCATTTATCCCATAACCACTATGAAAATGAAGAACTAGGGTTTTCCTATTTGACAAGGAGTGATAGTCCATGACCCAAAAATAAATGCATTATATTGAAGTCAACATATAACCCAAATTTATCTAAGTAGTCACATCTAGTTTTAGTAGTTATTCCATATTGAACACCTACATCCAAGTCAGATAAAAATGTTGACAAAACTATCCAAAGTCGATGCAAGTGTTAATGACTGAATGGGTATAATTTTTAGAATTAGGCAACTAACCTAAAATTTAGATCTAATCCATTCTATTCATATTCTAGATACATATCTATATTAGTATAAAAACTATTTAAGTACATTATTTTCATTATGATTTTAATATCTAGCATAGTTATACTTTCTGATTTTTGCATATCTTAGCATAATAAATTTAATATATGTTTATTTAAATTTTATAATTAATTGGCCTACTTTAGAGATAGTCTACCATCCTTGTTCCATAGGATATCTCTACCTTTAAACATAGATTATCCCAATCTATATTACATCATAATTTTTTTGGTGAACCCATTCTCTATTATTATTTTAACCAAACCCTACATTTCATTTAGGGTTTTTCCTTCTACAAAAACATATTTTTAAATTACTTTATTTTCCATATCTGATTTATTACATGGGCATAATTTAAGTAATGTTTGATTCTATTTTTTCCCTAGGCATTGTTCATCACCTCTTTTTGGTTGCATCGAAATTATTATCCATCCTCAACATGTTTATTTCTACTAAAATATCTAGGAAACTACATTTTTTGGATCATTGGTTTAATTTCCCTGATGAAAATGTATTGCATATGAGGATCTTATATCATATAAAAAAAGTTACCAATCCTCTTCCTTTGCTTATAACTATGCTAATGAAAAGTATAATGATGAAAATTGAAGTCTAAATGAATATCTTCACAATCATAACATGATTTCATAAGTTTATGAGTGTGATTATACCCCTCTTAAATGTAAATATGAAAATCATAGTTTTCATATTTATACTATTTCCAATCAAGAAAGGCCAAAAAGTTACTAATTATCAATTTGTTCATGCATCATGTAGATATGATAAAATACACATGAAATAAAGTAACACTTGTGATGTTGAAATTAACAATATTCAAAAAAAAATTCAAGATGAACCAAAAATTGAATGTTTCTCTTCCTTTTCAAATGATGCATATAGTGAAGAAAGTGAGTGTGTGCCTTCATTACAAAGTAATGACAATGTGGAAAATCTTGTTTCTTATTTAGATCACTAAAATTAAAATAGTGAAATCACTTCTCTCTTTAGATATTGATGATATAAATTCATTTACTACTTATCTTCATATTCTTTTAGATTAGAAAGATGAAAATGATTATATTATCCAAAGTAGTGGAGACACATGTTATTCTACTTTTCTTCCAATTCAAATAAACAACAAAACATATTTTCTAAAGTTTCCTAATGAAATAATTTTATAATAAAAATAAAAATGGTGCAAACTATAGTTATGAAAATTTTCCTTTATCATATAACAATGACGTACCTAAAGTAGAAAGTGATATTACATCTTCTACCCCTTTTTATTTTGAGTTTACAATTGAAAATGAATCTTGAATCTTTCCTTCCTATGATAATATTTAAATAAAAATAAAGGACATTCCTCTCTCTCCCTCTTTTACATTTTAAGGTAAAAATCATGTTCCAATTATAGATGAATAGAATGAAATTACATATTTTATCCCTATTTTATTTAATAACAATCCAAGTACCCAGGATCTTTCAAATAATGATTGCATTAACCTTCATGGTATCTAAAATTAAACAATGATCTCTCTTGAAACATCATGCAATGTGGATATAATTTTATGTAATGTTTACATGATGATCCTATCCTAAAATACAATGAGGGTGACAAGGAGCCTATTATTCCTATGTTCCATATGGATGAAAAAATATAACCTCTAAGAAATTCTTCAATATATTTACCAACACCTCATAGTGATATACTATCTCTAATGATTAACATGGGATATATTCAATAATAAATTAATCTTATTAATTTGAAAGTTTCCTCACATGAGGCTAATTTTAATGATAACATCTTAAAAGATGAACCTCTTACTAGATATATTTTTTATTATACACATTCTTCTACCTTTATCATGCCTATGTTATCTTACTTTGATGGAAAAGGAGATCCTAAATATCATTTGAAATAATATATACACTCCTTTGAACACTGGGATAAAGATGGACACTTGTTATTAAAAGCTTTCCATATAAGTTTATCACTAGAGGTTTGATTGGTTCTATACACTTCTAAAAGGTTTCTTATCAAAATTTAAAAAAATTGAGGATGTATTTTTATCATATTTCATAAGCACATAGTACCCAAGTTACCATTGGAACTTTTTTAGGCCTTAACACAAAATTAAGATGAATCCCTTGAAGACCATGCCATTATATTTTAGGATATATTATATTCCTTAATCTACACCCCCTCAAATTTGTAAGTATAATTCATATTTAGCAAGGGTATTTTTTATACACTTAGATAAAGGGAATTTAATAAGCCCTTCACTTCATTTTATATTTTATATTGGGATGTGCATAAATTTGCATGTGTTCTAACAAATACCAAACTATAATTACCCATTTTATGACCAAAAGGTAAACATGTTATAAATAATGTTTTCAAATCAAATAAAAAACCCAAGAAGGGCCATGAAACACTTTAAAAACTTCTTTGGAATAAATAATTCATACCAAATAACAAATTACAAAGGTATTGAATAAAGGAAAGGAACATACTTATAAAATACCTCTTAAAATTAAACCATTTGACTTTACAAAAAGGCAACCACTGTAGTTTGATTGATACCAACATAGACACATGATATATTGCATACACTATTAGATAAATAGATGATATAATTTATTCATGATTCTCATTACCCAAAACATAGACATTAAAAGGTTAAAGGATACCACTTTTGCACTTGCCATGGTATAAACATGCACTATGATAATAATTTTTGTACTCTTGAGCAAAAGTTTACATAGTTGGAAAATTGGGGACTTATTACATTTTGTAAAGATACATCTAAATCCCTTTCCATAACTTATTATATAGGTTAATATAAGAGGGTAGAGACAACATATGCTTCTCATTTTTTTAAAAACATGGTCCATCAATCTTTACAAAAGATAACCACTAGTAGAAGTCCCTCTCCTAGTGTGCCCTCTACCAATACTGATATTTACCACACTAATCCTACCAAAGAACCATTGGTTGATTAGGATCCTAATAGAGGGACACATGGATGGGGCATACATACACAATAGTATTAGGTACCTAAACCAACACATATATTGTCATGGGGAATATATATATATATATATATATATATATATATATATACATTAGTTGAAATGATAAAAATAAAACCAAAAGTTACATTACCACATGACCATTATAGTCAAGCTTTCTTATTTCCAACTGGGCTTCATTGCATACAGTGATTACTTCATTATCACTAAATTTTAAGTTTCATTAAACTACAATATTTTATACTACCATACAGTTTATCTTATCCATTACACAAAAAAAGTTCAAGTAACATATACACAATGAATAAAAAACTAAAAGTACACATTCATGAGAAGCAAATATACCAAATACAAAATTTCCAAAACAACATAATAAAGTTCCTAATTATAATATGCACACATATGGCACACCTTTTTCAAGATAGGTTACATATTTACCACTCCTTGCAGATTTTTATCCTCATTTTGAGATCTTATGATAGTATTTTATATTTAAATATTTAAATAATACCAAAAAAATTACAAATTTCAAAATTTCAAAAATAATTACATGTTCTATTAACTCCTTGACATCTATATTTTTAGTTCCATGTTAGTGGATATAATATCATTTATTTCTATATACACATGTATTTCATTCATATTTTGAGTGTGATACATGCATACACAAATACATGATCTATGCACTTTCAAATGTTGGGACTTTTTGATGCCTAAAAATGTATCATAGGGTTTATAAAGTGTTTTAAAAACTTCTCATTTATATATTCAAAGAATATATTGAATGAGTAGTTGGTTGTGATCTTCTTGAGATCTTTAGTGAAATAGTAAAGAAGCAATTAACTATTTCACAAAATGATAATAAAATTGGTTATTGAGAGTAACCATGGTATTAAATCTTTCTTGTGAAATATGATAGTAATTTGAACTAAGTATAGTGAATTATGATCAAAACTTAAAGTATAAAGATTAATCTAGCATGTATATATACAATGAAAGCTACACTACAGTGATTTGATTAAAAAATGAGAAAAAGAAAGGGTAGGTTAGAGAAGAAAAGTAACTATAATATTTAGTCCAGACATTGTGACAAAGCTTAAATTTCATCAAAGACATTCACTCAAACCAATATATGACATTAAATAGCCAAAGTCATAGGTCCTATCATATACCAGGAAAATGTCTAAGGATTTTAAAATAATGCAAATAAGAAATCAAATTCACTTTAATGATTTGATTCCATAATAAAATAGCATTAACACATATTCAATAAAATTAATGGAAATAAAATGAATCTAAAGTCTTTTAATCAACCTAGCATAAGCACAAATTGACAAATTTACATTCACACATGCACTTGTACGATTCATACAAGCAATTCAAATCTAAACATCAAACCATATATTTGAGGAAATAGCCATGATAACAAGATACATGAATAAATATGAGACAATCCTTATAGAATTACCTTGCTTACATTAATTTTCTCCAAATTTACAAAATAGTTTTTTTATCTAAAACTCCCTCTTCTTTTACAAATGACTATACCCTTTTTATAGAAGATTTTGAAGTATGTCGGTCAGTCATATCAAATGATAATTGAATAAGTGTCAAGGATAGTTTTCCTTCTACAACATTCTAGAATCAAATACTTTACAAAATGGACTACACTATAAGAAATGTGCTTTACAATATGTACATGGTTTTACAAAATAGAATATTCTCTTTTCAAATGATATACATGATTTGATACAAAAATAATACGCTAAGTCAATAAATTTGACTTTGAGAAGCTCCTCCAGTTGTAATCTTCTGATTTTGTGGCTTCATCTTCATTGTCTTATCATGTTGTTCATCAACCATTCTAGAATTGATGATAGGCTCCATGAATAGTTCCTCTTCCTGGTCTACCAAGTCTTTTAAGTCTTTTTAGTCCCTACCCATTCCTTGATGCTTTTAACATCAACAATTTTCTCTTGTGTAGATAGGATCATGTCCAAGATTATTTTATTGTCTTCTCTTGTAGTTTCTTGGCTTTTTTTCTTCACCTCTTGCATGAATTGAGTAAACATGTGTTTAAATTCATCATCTATTATCAAACCCATAGGACTAAGTGTAGCTAGGTCTTTGATCAAGCCTCCCTATATATGCACCATTTTACTCTATAATTACTTGAAGTCTTTAAAAATATCTTCCATGCCCTTGGACCATTTATTTATATCCTTTATCTTCTCTAACAAGATAATCATAGCCATGTTTAAATGTGGCAAGTTGAGTATTTTAAACTTGATAATTTGACCATCCATTAATACATTGATCATTTCCTTTACCTTATTGATTGAATCCTACCTTTTATTGATCTATTACACATCCATAGAATGTTATTTGTTCACCATGTCTTACTTAGACCTCATAGCTTTTAGAAAACTGAATGTGTCATAAATGATCGATTCAAACTTATTGACCATATCCTTGTTGATGACTGAAAGTGCATCATAGTGTTTAAGAAACACTTCTCATTTTTGGATTTAGAGAATCTATTACATGAGTTATTGGTTGTGATATTCTTAATATCTATGGTGGAGTATCTACAAAGCTAAATAGTTATTCACAAAATGAAATATAAATGGTTGTTGGGAACAATTGTGGTGTTAAATCTTACTTTTGAAACATGATAGTAATCTGAACTAAGTATAGTGAATTATGATCAAAACCTAAATTCTAAAGTCTAATCTAGCATGTATATTTATAATAAAAGCTAAACTATAGTGATTTGATTAAAAATGAGCAAAAGGAAGGATAGGGTAGAGAAGAAAGGTATCTCTGATATTTAATCCATACATTATGACAAATCTTAAATTTCATCAAAGACATGCACTCAAGCCAATATATGACATCAAATATCCAAATATATAGATCCTATCATATATCAAACAAACATCTAAGGATTTTAGAACAATGCAAATAAAAACTCAAATTCACTTTAAGGATTTGCTTCCATAAGAAAATAACATTAGCACATCTTTAGGAAAAGTAATGGAAATGAAATGAATCAAAAGTCTTTCAATCAACCTAGCATAATAAAAAATTGACAACTCTACATTCACATGGGCACATCTAAGATTCATACAAGTCATTCAAATCTAAACATCAAACCAGATGTGTTAAGCATGAAATATACTAAGAGGGGGGGTGAATCAGTATATTATATATATTTTTACTTAAACTAATTTCTTTTCTTTAACCACTTAATCACACATTCAAGATATGCAATAAAATTGAAAAAATAATTTGCACCACATGAGAGAGAGAGAGAGAGAGAGAGAGAGAGAGAGAGAGAGAGAGAGAGAGAGAGAGAGAGAGAGAGAGAGAGAGAGAGAGAGAGAGAGAGAGAGAGAGAGAGAGAGAGAGAGAGAGAGAGAGAGAGAGAGAATTTTTACATGGAAACCTAAAGTGGGAAAAACCATAGAGAACAATCTCAATTATATGAATGAGAACCAACTCAAAATACAAAGTTTTCAAGCACCAAATTGTAGGAGCACCAACCCCTTTGCTGAGCACCAACATAAAAACTATTTATGAGCACCAACCCACAATAGCACCAACACCTCTTGTGTATAAAACACAACTATCTCTCAATGTTTCTTACTCAAAAAATGATATAACTTTACAATATCTCCTATTTTTCTCTCTTTGAAAAAAAATACAAACCATGCACTCTCTTGCATAGTCCAAATGGCTTCTCAAGCCTTTATTTATAGCTTTCCAAATGACCTTTGGCATTCACCTTTTGTGACCCTTCAACCCTCATGGAAAATGGTGCCAAACTTGCATGACCCTTCATATCCTTATATTTGAAAAGTCATATGGTGACCCTTCATAAGAAAAAGCATCCTTTCCTTTTTTATCTTTATCTTGGTGACTTTTCTTATTCCTCAAAGTGTCTCTTCATGGAAAAATGCACCATACCTCTTTTGTCTTCACACGGTGACCTTTGGAATTCCTCAAGATGATTCTTCATGAGAAAATGCATTCCATTCCTCTTTCATATCTTACCCCATGACTCTTTAACTTATCCATGCACCCTCTTTTGACTTATATGTAACCAAAAATATATTCATTAATATTATATAAATATTAACACACATTAGCCAAGATATGAATATTAAAAACACCATTAAATGTAATGGGGCCTTTATCACCAATAATTCTAGACCTTTGACATCAATGATAATATTTTTGATAATCTCCCCCTTTGTCATTGATGGTAACCTCAACCTAAAACTGCCACATCTTGAAACTTGCACATATTATCATCTAAAAAACATATAGTAACTTCCCCTTACTATAGCAACCTATAATTATTCCTTGTACCTATTTCTGCACCTGTACTTATACCTATTATTCTCCCACTTTGACATCAATGGCAAAGGGCATACCTGGAGCTAACACTTAGCTCCCCCTCAACTGATGTTGAACCTTAATGGTAAGAATTAAAAGAAATTACTCCCAACTTCTCTCATAGATACTCAAATTTGTCTTTTTGTAGTTCCTTTATGTAAATATCTACAATCTACTCTGTAGTACTGATATACTCCATCTTAACCTATTGATCTACAACCTGCTCTCTCAAGAAGTGATATCTAATGGGAATATGTTTTATTCTTGAATGCATCACTAGATTTTTTGAAATATTAATAGCACTTGTGTTATCACAAAAAATAGAAATAGGTTCATCATACTTTACCTTGATATCTTCCAAAGTTTGTTTCATCCAAAGCACTTGAGTACAACACAATACCACTATGAAATATTTTGATTCAATTGTAGAAAGTGATACTAAATTTTGATTCTTGCTTATCCATGATACTAAGCTATCACCAAGGAAGAAAGCTCCTCTACTTGTACTCTTTCTCTCATCCAAGCACCCTACCCAATCTGATTCTGTATAAGCAACCAAACTGAAATCCCTACTTTTGGGATACAACAATCTGTAATCCAATTTCCCCTTGATATATCTAAATATTCTCTTCACCAACTGAACATGACTATATTTTGGAGCTAATTGATATCTTGCAACCATACCTACTACATGCATGATGTCTAGCCTTGATGTTATTAAATATAAAAGACTACCAATCATAGATCTATACAAAGATTGATCTGTAATAAGGTGAATTTTCATCCTTTCTCACCTTATTTTCTATACACATTGGTGTGCCAACTGGTGCACAATCCTCAAAACCAAATTTATTCAACATTTCTTTGGCATATTTACTTTGAGATATGAAAATTCCTTTATCTGATTAAAATATTTGCAATCTTAAGAAAAATGACAATTCTCCAAGCTCAGACATCTCAAATTATTTTTACATATTATCAAAAAATTCTTTTGTCATCTTTTCAATATTTCCTTAAAAAATGATGTCATCAACATATACCACAACAATCAATTGATGCTCACCTTTTATTTTGATGTAGAGATTACTATCAACAAATCCTCTCTTGAAACCTTGATCCTACAGGTACTTATCAAGTCTTGTATACCAAGCTCTTGGAGCTTGTTTCAATCCATACAATGCTTTCTTAAATATGCATACATGGCTACTAATATTTGAGAGAATAAATCCCTCAGACTTCTCAATGTAGACGTTTTCTTTTAGATTCCCATTTAGGAAGGTAGATTTGACATCCATCTGAAACACTTTGAAATTTTTAAACACTGTATACGTAAGAAAAAATCTAATAGCTTCTAACCTTGCCACTAGTGCAGAAGTTTATTCAAAATCTATTCCCTCAATCTAAGCATATCCTTTACATATTAATCTTTCTTTATTTCTAGTTACTTCTCCATTTCCATTCAACTTATTTCTATAAACCGATTTTGTTCTTATCATATTATGATCTTTTGGTCTAGGCACTAGTTCCCAAGTATCATTCTTTGTGATCTAATTTAATTCTTTATCAATAGCCTTAACCCAATGCTTATCATTTCTAGCCTATAAAAAATTTATAGGCTAAATTTTGGATAACAAAGAGAAATTAACTTGCTCAGATTCACTTACCATCATTCTTCTAGTGTGAATTCCTTCATTTATGTCCCTGATGATGTCACTTTCATTATGATTTATCTAAAAATATTTGGATGGAGTTTTGGTTTGATTTTTCTCCTTCTTCTCATCTTCATCTGATTCTTCAAAATCTTCCTCTTTAATGATTTCAGGAATGTCTACTAGATCACTGATTCTTTGTGTTCCATCTTGTTCTATCCTGACACTTTCACTTTCAACAATTTTCTTAGTTTTTTTGTTTATAACATTATAAGATTTACTTTTGAAAAAAATAATTAAGAAATATACCTTCATCTGCTCTAGATTCAAATGTATGAATTTTTTCATCAGTTCTCTTTATGAAGTATCTGATACTAAAAACTCTAAAATAAGCAACTGTTGTTGGTTTGTCTTTCCATAGTTCATAAGGATTCTTGTCACTATTGACTCTCAATATTTCTCTATTCTGAATATGCACTACTATAGAAATTTCCTCTCTCCAATATTTATCTACTATCTTGGATTTATTTAGCATTGTCCTCACCATCTCCTAAACTATTCTATTTTTCCATTCAACTACTCCATTTTTCTATGGAGTTTTGGTTGCTAAATAATGTCTCTTTATGCCATGATATTCACAAAACTCAATAAATTGATCTAACATGAATTATCCTCCTTGATCTAATCTTAGACACTTAATCTTCAAACTAGTTTCATTCTCAACTAATGATTTGAATGCTTTGAAATGTCTGAAAGCTTCTGATTTTTTCTTTAAAAATATTACCCAAGTCATACATGAAAAATCATCAATAAGAAACATAAAATATTTCTCACCTTGAGTACTTTTAGTTCTCATAGGTTCACATAGATTAGTGTGAACAAGCTCTGGTATCTGAGTGGTCGAGTACTCTTTTGTTTTGAATCACCTTCTAGCCTGTTTCCCATGTTTACAAGGTTCACAAAGCGTGTTAGATGGCTTTGTAATTTTTGAAAGATTTTTGACTACTTACTTCTTACTGATGTTGAAAATATTCTTAAAATTTATGCGCCCCATTCTCCTATGCCATAGCCAACTTTATTCAATTTGACTCAAATAACATCTTTAACCTTTGATGTCTGATAGCATATACAAATTATTACCTATTCTTTGAGCATTTGAAACCAACACATTTGAATCTTTTCTTATAATTTCACAACCTTCTATATAAAACTTTAGTGTGTGCCCCTGATCACACATTTGACTTATACTCAAAATATAATGCTTAAGACCTTCTACATACAAAACATTTTTAGTTTTAGTTATACTATTATCCAAACTTAGTGTACCTTTTCCAGCAATTTTGGTAGTAGTATTGTCTTCGAATTTCACTATGACACCATTGATCTTCTTCAAGGTTATGAACTTGATCTTGTCTCCTATCATGTGCCTTAAACATATAATATAAATGAACCATGGATTTTCTTCATTTTTTTCATGCAAAGTTGTCTACACCAACATAGATTTTTTAGGTTGTTTCTTTTGCCATGAACTTATCTAAACATTCTTCTTGATGAATGGAGCCTTGAAACTCTGATCCTTCTTGACTGACTCGAAAATTATTTTATAGTATCAAGATATGTGTCCAAATTTATTACACTTATAACATATTATGGCATCTTCATTAAAGCATGTTAGATGATCAAAAGAGTTGTGGCTTCTGCTTGAATCTGCATGAATTTTCTTCTCTTTATTTCTAAAATTGTTAGCCCTTTGTTGAAATTTTATTATCTTATGACCATATCCATTACAATAAAAATAGGACATATTTGTGTATCTCTAACATGATTAACTTTTGTAGCTCTATTCCCTCCAGCCTTCTTTGTTTGAGATGTCCTCTATATTCTTAACTTCTTCCCTTTTTATTTCTTCTTTTGTAAGAGCTTCAACATAGCTCTTTCCTTTTTCCTTGTCTATGAAAGTAGTGACCTCCTTTTTTTTTCAAATCTAATACCTATCTTATCTAACATTGATCTTTGATTTTATAATATCTTATTCAACATATTAGTGCTATTCTCAAATTTTGAATCATTGGTTGCTTTATCATTGATTATTTTATTTGTTTTCTCAAGATTTACTTTTAAAGAAGCAATTTCAATAACATACCTTTCACATTCTTTACTTACTATTTTAAACTATGCCATTAGATATTCTTCATTATTCTTGGCTTATTCAAAGTGTGCTTGTATATTTTTAATTATTTCCTTGGACTCCTTTTAATTTTTATCAATCTAGAGCTTTAATCTTTGATTCTTATTTTCAAGAGCTTTTAACTCTTTGAAGGCACAAATGAATTCTCCTTCCAGATTCACTTCTGATTCATCCTATTCTTCTTCTTGATCATTTATACTTTTACTTGTGGATGCATCTTCATGTATGGCCATGAATAGAATCTCTTCTTCTTTTGAATCACTGACTCCACTATCTTTGGCTAAGCTAGGATATTTAGAATACAAACTCTTCTTCTCGAATCCCTTTTTGAATTTACCTTTGAAATTCTTCTTTTATGTAGACTTTCCTTCTCCATTTTCATAAATACCCTTATTTGGGAATTTAGCTACAAAGTGTCCAATATTTCTAAAATTAAAACAATTAAAAGGTAATTTTTATTGATATTTACTTGTGCCCTTTTTTGGATTACAAATGAATAGAGCTCCGTTATCATTTTCATCATCGCTAGAACTATCACTTAATTCTTGAATCTTAGCCTTATCTTTATTTGATGTCTTGAAAGTAGCTTCTCTCTTTGAGGGTTTATCTTGTTCATTATATATCTCATATGTCATAAGAATACCATGAATCTCATCCATCTTTAACTTGGCTAAATTTTTCATCTCTTCAATTGCCGAAACTTTTGCATCATATCTCAATGGCAGATATCTCAATTTTTTTTGAACCATAGTTGATTATTCTAAATTTTATCCAAGACCTTGAATCTAATTAACTATTTGATCAACCCACAAAATATATCTTGTTATATTTTCTTCCTCTTCCATCTTCAAACTCTCAAACTATCTTCTAAAAGTCTGAATCTTAGCTTGTTGAACCTTTCCATCACCTTTGTAAATATTCTCAAGTTTTACCCAAGTTTCATGAGCATATTTACATTGCATAACTTTAAAAAATTCAAATTCACACAAACCACATAAAATAGAATTTAAATATTTAGCATTATTTTCACTTGACTTCTTTTTTGTCAGAGTAGTTACAAGTGTCTATGAATCTTCATATTCCTCAACCACTGCTTGTCATATGTTGAATCCAAGGGCCATAAATAAGTCTTCATTCATATACTCCAAAAAACTTAATTCATCTCATCAAACAAAGGTGCATTATTTTTATAAAACACTTCATGTGATCTAGCCATCGTGCTTTCTTGATCTACCTTCAAGCTGCAATTTTTTTAAAAAGGAACCTGCTCTGATAGTAATTGTTAAGCATGAAATATACTGAGAGGGGGGTGTGAATTAGTATATTATATATCTTTTTACTTAAACTAATTTATTTTATTTAACCACTTAATCACACATTCAAGATATGCAATAAAACTAAAATAATAATTTGCACCACATGAGAGAGAGAGAGAGAGAGAGAGAGAGAGAGAGAGAGAGAGAGAGAGAGAGAGAGAGAGAGAGAGAGAGAGACCAAATTTTTACGTGGAAACCCAAAGTGGGAAAAACCATGGAGAATAATTTCAAGTATATGAATGAGCACCAAATTAAAATACAAGGTTCACAAGCACCAACTTGCAGGAGCACCAACCCATTTACCAAACACCAAAAAAATAACTATTTGTGAGCACCAACCCCTTAAAAATATGTGTGAGCACCAACCTACAGGAGCACCAACCCCTCTTATGTGTAAAAAACAACTATCTCTCAATGTTGCTTACTCAAAAAATGATATAACTCTACAATATCTCTTTCTTTTCTCTCTTTAAAAACAAATACAAACCATGCACTCTTACATATTAAAAATGGCTTCTCAAGCCTTTATTTATAGATTTATAAATGACATTTAGAATTCACCCTTTGTGACCCTTCAATCCTCATGGAAAATGGTGCCAAACTTGTATGACCCTTCTTATCCTTGAATTTGAAAAGTCATATGGTGACCCTTCATAAGTAAAAGCATCATTTCCTCTTTTGTCTTTATCTTGGTGACTTTTTGTATTCCTCAAAGTGTCCTTTCATGGAAAAATGTGTCATACCTCTTTTGTCTTCACATGGTGACTCTTGAAATTCCTCAAGATGACTCTTCATGAGAAAATACATCCCATTCCTCTTTCACCTTTTACCTCGTGACTCTTTGACTTATCTATGGGCCCTCTTTTGACTTATATGCAACCAAAAATATATTCATTAATATTAAATAAATATTAATACACATTAGCCAAGATATGAATATTAAAAACACCATTAAATGTAATGGAGATTTTATCACCAATAATTATAGACCTTTAACATCAATGAAAATATTTCCAATAAGATGTTTGAGGAAGTAGCCATGATAAAAAACATGAGAAAATCCCTGTAGAATTCCCTTGCTTGCATTAATTTGCTCCAAAATTACAAAGTAGTTTTTTCTCTAAAACTCCCTCCTCTTTTATAAATCATAATACCCATTTTATAGGAGACTTTGAGGTATGTCAGTCAGTCATATCAAATGATAATTGAACAAGTGTCAAGGGTATTTGTCCTTCTTTAACATTCTATAATAAACAATTTACAAAATGGATTAACCTATAAGAAATGTACTTTACAAGATTCACATGATTTTACAAAATGGACTATCCTCTTTTAAAATGATATACATTTTTTGTTACAAAAAGAATATGCTAAGTCAACAAATTTGACTTTGAGAAGATCTTCAAGTTGCAACCTTCTACTTCTACTCTAGGATCTTCATTGCTTTATCATATTTCCCATCAATCAGCCTAAGGTTGATAATTGGCTCCATAAACAACTCTTCTTCTTGGTTTTCTAGGTCCTCAAATCTTTGTTAGCTCTGTCCATTGCTTCCTTGAGACTTATAGCATCACCAATCTTCTCCTCTATAGATAAGATCATGTCCATGATTATTTTATTATCTACCCATATTTTGCATTGGATTTTATTCTTCACATCTTGCATGAATTGAGTATTTATGTGTTTAAAATCCTCATCTATTATCAAGCCAATGGGATTAAGGGTAGTTGGGGGTGTTTGATCAAGCCACCCAATATATGCACCATCTATTTTTCTAGCTATTTTAAATCCTTTGAAATATCATCCATAACTCTATACCATTTGTTCAAATATTTGATTTTCTTAATCAAGATTACCATAACCATATTTAAATGGTCTAATATAACTATTTTAAAATTAAAAATTTGGTCTTCTATCAATATATTAATCAGTTCATTTGCCTTGTTTATTGAAGTTTGCCATTGATTTATTTAGCTCATATCCCTAGAAAGTTGCTTGTTCACTATATCTAGCTTAGACCTTATTAGATTTAAGGAACCAAATGTATCATAGATAATGCCCTTAATTTTTTTGAAAATATCCCCTTGTACTATTAAGATAGACCACTACTCTAAGTTCTTATTTTATTGATTCAAGCCTTGATAGTAGCTTGCAATTATTCTTATTGTGCTTGAGCTAATTCGAGTAAATCTTCCTCAAACATTGGATACTCACTAGGTTTATGTCCCTTCTCTTGGGTAAAATTATTCAAGGGATCCACCTTTTTATATATGATTTCTTCACCACCCTACCTAGCTATTTTCTCAATCACTCTTTACAAACCAGTAGTCTCTAGATCAAATCTGACTCCAACAAAAGATTAGGTCACATGTAGAATTGAGACCTCTACTTGTGATAGGGCTACTATATGACCTAGAGTAGCCAATTTCCTTGCTTATTCTTCTTTTAGAACAATGATCTAGGGTTTCATTTCTTGTTTTAGAGGGATATTAGTAGCTTTCACCATTACCCATGTATAGTGAATAGTGGGAAGCTTTTCTATCCTCAACTCATAAATGAACCACTCAAGGATAGGTGGACCATATAATATGTTTTCCTTGATAAACAAGTTGAATTCACTAAAAGTAGGAGTGATGGTTACCCTTACTTTCTTTTCCTTTGGAACAATGGTAGTCTCATCTTTTCGCATTGGAGTGTCAATAGGAACCAAGTCTAAAGACTTCCCACTATCCTTTTATTGCTTAGTTTTCTCAACATTTGCTTCCTCTTTATTTGAATCTATATCATAATCCATGGATAACATCTTCAATGAATCATCCATGAACTCTTTTGAATATAGGGATATTATATGCACTTCCTCTTGAGGTAATTCTTTCTTTGTTGCCTTAGATTATTCATGAGCTAATGAACTTGAAGCAATTTCTTCAAGCCTCCTCTCTTATAGTCCATGTTCTATTTTTACTTCTACTAAGATCAACTTATAAGAACCAACACCAATAAAATGATATTTCCTTGGGCCTAATTACCATCTATCTTCTATTTTTTGGTCCTTATTCAATCTGCACTCAGGTCTTATGTTGTACTCCTTCAATATTCTAGTTAATTCAAAATATGAGGATGATTTAATGTATATGAAGTCAAATTAGCTGGGCTCATGCTCATATGGTACATTCAAAATACCCTTGATCATGAAATGCTTTTTTACCCTACAATAAAGGTCTCATTACCTAAGATCATCCATTTGTAGGTTGAAAGACAACCTATGTTTTGATGTAGCCTCAATATGATCCCACTATGTAAAATTTGTCTTACCAATTGTTATTAGAAATCTATGAATAAGACCTTTTATCTTAGTTTTACAAAGGCCATCTATACCATAAAATAACTGATAGGCCACCTCTTGTTCTTCTAGTTATTTTATCAAGAACATGGACAACAACTTGAGAGGAGAAGTTTAACTTCCTTCAATCCTCATAACAATATAATCTAGATACAACCATATCCTCCCATTGATTTAATATATTTATTGATTATAGGGATAATTGTCTCCATAGGGATACTGATTATAGCTTTACTTAGTGTAGGGTAGACAAAATGAAAAATAAATTGAATGTGGTCTCTATATTTATAGACATGCAATGTGGAATAATATTGGGAGTTGTTTGAGTACTACTTGGAGACCATTCTCTCTGGTTAGGAATCTTTGTGGTTTCACATAAGGCATCTAAAAGATAGGACATCACATAAAACTTAGTATTCTTCCTATGATTGATTGCATATATTTATCTACTTAGGGAGATGTTGATTATCTCATCTAACAAAGGAATTATCACCTTTTCAATGATGAAATATACCATGGGTACCCACATTAGATTTACATATATGGTAGTTTCACATACATATGAATTATTCAACATGGTTATCACCATCCTGATTCCAAGTCAAAATTAATTTATTGGGATGTTTTATTAGGGTCTATAATAACCTGGTTACTAAATTCTAACTACATAGCTAGGGTGTCCATCATGTTGTATTTTTTATCCCATGAATTAATTTAGGTTAGGTTAATTTATGGCTTGGGTAGTTTTTAATAACTCAAATGAAATTGGTGAAATTTAATAAACTTTCCTTTGATTATGCTCATTAATTAACATGCCCTTATCTATTTTAGCTTCCTTAAAAATGGGACCAAGAATATCAATGCAATTAAGTACCTCTAGTTTTATAGTTGCATAGTGAAGTTTGGTCATCTAGATGGATACAATGTCATCATATAATCTCTTTTCTAAGATAATATTCTCTTCTTCCTTGGTGATAACTTGTTGGTTCTCAATTATCTAGAATAATTTAGAATAATTGTTATCCCCTATGTTCAAAGCAACAACTACAAACTCCATGTCATTAAACACATGACCTTCTACATACGATGTCAAATGTAAATCAACTTATTGCTTTGAAAACTGATTATAGTCATCATTACTATAATCTTAATCAAATTATCCAATTGTAGACAATATTTTAACTCTCTCAACTTAATTGCAATGAATCTAAAGACAATTAGGGTAATCCATATACTCTAATGTTTTTTGGAGGTTCATGTAGAGATTTAATGGCAACAAGAAAGTTTATACTATGAGTTTTAGTGGCTTAGATTTCATTTGGATTTCACATTTATACCTTTCATGTGTTTAGGTCCACAAGATCTCCTAATATGATGTGTTTTGCCTATGTGGCATTGTTGTGTCATGCTGCTCATTTATTTAAAATGTGACAATTTATCACTTTTAAACATGTGTCATTACCTTATTAAATATTGAATATAAATATAATTCACACAATTGATATATTAAAAAGTCCTTTGGCCTTGACTTCATCATGGGCCATTGATCTTCCTCCTGAGCTTATGAGAGTGTGCCACTTGGCAGCTTTATAGGCTCTCTATGTACCTTGTACACATTCATCATCACTTAAATGCTTTTGTGACATGTGCCATCATCATGTTTGATTTGGGATCTTTTAATTTTTGAATCCACTTATACCATTGATCATGAATGTATGATCAAATGTAGGACATTAATCTTCCTTCTATAGGATTAAACTTGCACCATTGACCTATTGATTGCACAATTAAGTGCAGGATATCGATCTCTATATTTATACACAAGCTCACATGTGGGACATTTATTTTATTGATAATTCACTATGATTATGACACTTGTCACTCTCAGGTTCCTTATCAGTATCTTTGACTTGTTGACCTTCACTTTTTATTAGATCTTTGATTTGTATTCAAGATGGTAACACTTGTCATTTTTACATTTGATTTTAGAACCTTTTGGCACTTTGATTCCAATCTCACCATTAGATATCCTATAAATTATTAACATACACCATCGATATTTGGGTTTGACGTATTGACTCCATCTTTGCTTGTAGATCATTGATCTTTATATAATCTCCTGAGATCTTTCCACTTTGCAACATCATGTTTAATTTATTCTTGCTAATAATAAAACTGGTAAGGTAAGGGTTTGAGAGTGTTAAAAACTTAGGATAAAGTTTTAGAATAAGGTTTTAGTCATATTAATAAACATGATTAGAGATTAGACTAAAGTTTAAACTAGGTTTAGAATATAATAAAATGTTCCCACATAGATATGAAAACATTTCAAAATAAAAACTTAGGCTAAAATACTTAGACTAAGGTTTTTTTAACATTATTCAAACATGGATTTAATCAATCAATTGATACCAAAGGTTAATATATAAGAATCAAATGAGATCATATTATTTAACCAACTAAAGGTTAGTTTGACATTGAAGCATAAATCCCAAGCACTATTTATTTAAATGGAACTCCATTAAACCTACAACATGGAAACACAAGAATCAAGTGTTAGAAATATTAGATGAATTCAAACAAGGATTAAATGTAAACATGTCAATTAATCCAGATGAGAATTATGAAATTCAAGTAATACACTTAAATCAACTTGAATGCATAATTTCTAACATAATTTATAAAATTGAACAAGGGTCCTCATTTTTTAGAAATGAGGGTATGTTGACCTTAATAAATGGTGACTTCTAGGGGAAACATTACAAAATGTTAGAAATTAGATACTCTTCATTTAAAATTATAACTATATTATTCATTCCAAATGATCAATTACTATCATTAATATCAATTCATGACTAAAATAAGTCATAAAAATGTAGAATTGGGTTCAAACATCAAAACTTAGTCATGTTGTGTGTATACTTTGATTCATTCATTTATTGCTATGGAATTTAGAGAACAACTTCCAAATTTCATGACCTTAATCATTAAAACTAACTTATAGAATATTTAGATATTCATTATAAATCATGCTTTATGAAAAGGGAAGGCTTGAACATTGCTTTCTAGCCAATCAATCATCCATAGCCCTGATAGAGCTACTTTTGGCTCCACTCAAGGACTTGCTCCACTACCAACCAGGTGTCCATAACCCTGGTAGAGGTTACCAAAATCACATTTGCTTAGAAATATTTCAAATTTTTAATAAATCTCTTATTTTTGTATTTTTCAAGTATATTTAACTTTCAACATAGGTTGGGAACTAGAATTAGCCAAGTTTTAGGATTTTGTTAAATGTTTGATTTTCAGACAATCATCCTTGGTTATAAAATTCACCCTTGTTAATATTATTTTTTAAGCTCTAACATGACTTTTATGTAATTATTCAAACTTTCAGTTAGGCATATATAATCATTATTAGAATCAAACTTAAATCAGAACAGGGTTTAATATTTTAAAGAATAATTAACCTAGATATCAGTCCTTACCAATTTCTCAAAATCATAAAATCAAGCTCTGATTTCTAGAATCCATGATTAACCAATGCTTAAGATTCATTACTACATTCATTATTTGAGAAGTTTCTTTGAGTAACCACATGTATTGTAACTTTAAAACTATCTTGGAAAAGACTTATTGAAAGAATAAAACAAAGCAAAGAAAAATAAACCCATAATAAAGAAAACAAAAAAATATCTACAAACATTATTTACAAACAAGGAACATGAAAGGAAACTAATCTAAACCTACCTATACTAACTCTAACTAGTTTTACAAGTTACTTCATAAAGACTTTAGGTAGAATAATAGAGAATTAGTGCTTGAGGTATTTCCCATTAGTTGGTAAAGTGAACTCTGCTCCCTACAAGTCTTTGAGTTTGAAGGTATAGTTTCCTAATTTATCAATAATTTGATAAGGGCCAACCCATAAGGAAGTGAATTTCCCATTTTTAATTTTTTTTCAAATGATTTGTCCCAAAGGAGAACTAGGTCTCCCTGTCTAAACACCTTAATCTTTAAACACTTGTCAAACCATCTCTTGACTATGGTTTGATGTCTACTAAAGTTGATAAGTGCTTCTTATATTGCATACTCTATTTGAATGATGTTTAGCAACCTTAAATTGGCATACTCTTGATCTTCTTCCATATACTCTTGCATTAAATTGTAGGTTGACAATATGAGAATAATTAAAAATATTGGGTCTTGAATGTATACCAATAAGAATGGTGATATTTTCAGAGCTTTCTTAACTCTAGGTCTATCTACCCAAAGAGCATACTTGAGCAATTTATGCCATGTTCGTAGTTGCTAAAATGCATATTTTTTAATTGTTTTTATCAAATTTTTGTTTGTTGATTCTAAGATTCCATTATCTTGAGAGTAATGCTTTGATGAAAAATTATGAATTATGTTATTATCATATGCCCACTCTATCATCTCAATAGATATGAAGGCTAATCAACTATCTAAAACTAAATATACTAGTGTTTTGAATCTAGTACAAATGTTCTCTTCTAAGAACTTTATTACATCTTTTGTTCTACATTGTTTTGTTACCACTGTCTCTATCCATATTATGCAGTAATTAGTAGTAGTAATAAAATATTTATGTCCATATTAATAATTATGGTTAATCACCCCTACAAAATCTAAACACCATTGAGTAAAAGGTTTTTCAATTAAAATTGGCTTCAATGGCATATGTGCTTTTAGTTCCTTGGTATTGAAAATATAACATTGATGGCACTCTCTAACATGTTTATGTGCATCATTGAAGATCATTGGCCAATAATATCCTACCCTCAGGATCTTATGATTTGTATTTCCAAAAGGGTGTCCACTTCCAAGATTTTCATGAAAAGTACTTAAGATCTCAGTTACTTCTTTTGAAACACATCTCAAATATATACGTTCATACCTTTTTTTGAAGAGTACCCCATCATTGATCGATAAATGTGTTGCCTTGATCCTCAAATATCTTCTTTGTTTTCTAATAAATGCTACAAGATAATAATAATTGATTAGAAGATGAATATTTGCATCATACCAATCATTTGGTTGAAATTATTATTGATCAACCTACATGACACTCAATTTAGGATTGGTTTTATAAATCAATAGAATCAATCCTTGACACCTTATCAAATTGTAAGTTTTCATCTCAAGATCATATTCTTGGATAATAAACATCCACTTACCTCTTCTCTCTCCTAATTCACATTGATTAAGCATAAGTTTAGTGGCAGGGTCTAGAAATATTGCATGCACTTTATTCCTACGAATATAGTGTCTAAATTTTTTAACTACCTTAACTAAAACAAACACTTTTTTGTCAACCAGAGAATAATTTAACTCATCATTCTTAAAATTAGTAATCATAAATGTAATTGAATGATCAAATTTATCTATTTTTTGAGTTAAAACAACAACTATGGTAAGTTCTGAAGTAAAATAATAAAGGTAGAAATATTTTGTGAAATCAAGACTTATCAACACTAGTGCCTATAATATTACTTATTTAATGTCCTTGAAGGTTTTTCTTGTCTCTTCATTCCATATGGACTTTGCATCCTTCTTCATCATGTCATTAAGTGGATTCATTATTTCTACAAAACCAGAAATGAATTTTCTTACAAAATTGATTTTTTCAAAGAAAGACTTAAATTATTTTCTACTATTAGGGGGTTCTATTTTAGATATGGTATTGAATCTATTAGGATCTATAGAAATCTCATATTTGGTTATAACATGTCCAAGTAACTTCCCTTCTATAACACAAAAAAATGCTTTTCTTAGGATTAAGATAAATTCCATACCTTATACAATGTTTAAATACCTATTATAAATGTATAATATGATCTTCCCTATTTTTATAAAACATAGTTAGATCATCCATATATATGATGATGCACTACCTATGAGACATTGAAAGGCATGGTCCATGGTTCTTTGAGAAGTTGATCCTACATTTATTAGTCCAAAAGACATTATTTTTAAATCAAAATTTCCATACTTTATTTTAAATACAGTATTAATTCTATCCTCCTTGTCTACAAGTACTTGATTATAACCTAAAAAACCATCTAAGAAAGACATCATAGTAGAACCACTAATAATTTGAATAACCTGGTCAAGGAATGGTAAAGTACTTTTATCATTTTTAGAAGATTTATTCAAATTTATAAAATATATGCATAATCTAATTTCTCCATTTTTCTTTCTAACTAGTACTAAGTTAGCTACCCAGGTAGAATGTCTAATGGGAAAACTATTTTCGTATCTAATAGCTTCTTGACTTCTTTGTAGATCAATGGTTCAAAAAAAGGGTTGACAAGTCTTTGCTTTTGTCTAAAATATTTACAAGCTTATTTTAATATAATGGTATGGGTAATGACTCAAGGATAAAATATCTTTAAGTATTCATAAGACCATGCAATGACATCTTTATACTTGGTTAGCAGTTCTCTAGTTTTTCTAGACTCTTCATTTGTGCATGATGTACTTATGTTTACTAGCTAAGGTTGACCTTGGGTTCCTATGTCAAATAAATTATAGTATTTACCATTCACTCTAGGAACTTTAACATTTTTAGGTAGATTGTCTTAATCAAACAGTCTTTCTAAGGTAATCACACCTTTGGGAATTTTGTTGTCATTTAATTGAATAATCTTATCATCAACTTTGTTTTCATCAAGATAATTTTCATTGACCTCATAAATTATATGAGACTCAAATACTCCTGAGTTATTTATGAATTCTATGATCTACTAATGATTATTAAATACTTACACATAATTGACATTATTAGGAGCTGAGGGACATAAAACCAATTCAATGCTAAGGTTTTCCAATTTTGAATCTTGATTTGGCATAAGGTTAGCTATAGTTGAATCTAATTCATCATCAGACTAGTTCTCTTCCCTTGGGATTGAAATAATTTTGAAAGCATAAAAATATTCTATCAATTCCCACACTCTAAAATTATATTTCTTAAGATATGACAATTTTCGTTGGTATTTACTTCTAACCTGATTTACTACTAGCTTAGAATCACCATTTACTAGTAGTTATTTAACCTTATTTTTAATGGTAAATTGTAATCCTAAAATTCAAGCTTCATACTCTACCAAATTATTAGTTCAAGGAAGCTAAAGTTTTTAAGAAGCATTAAATTCTTTCTCAATGGGATTAATTAGAGCAATTCTTACCCCTGATCCATATTTACATCTAGCACCATCAAAATATAATTTTCATAGTCTAGGTATAGTATGAGAGTTTTTAGAGTTACATACCTGAGGAGTGTCAAGGGTATAAACTCTTAAATCAAAATTGACCATGTTAACCCTTTCATTTTTTGTATTATATTTGGTGAGAATGTGCTTTATCTTTGGTTCCCTTTAAATCTAAATTTTATTGGGAACTCCCTTCCATGGAAAACACATATGAGAATAATTAGTTGACATGTATCCATTTAAAGACTTAGTCCAATCTCTACGTGGTAGCATTCCATAGGCATCTAGAATGTCCATAACTTGAAAATATATGAATTGTTGCACTCTTGGCTCTGAAGCAAGATGCATATCAACATTTACCAATTCACCAATTACTTTAACTCTTGATTTGTCTAATTGAGTAACTACCCTATCAGAGTTAATTGGAGTTAAATTGAGTTTTTCAAAAATACCTTTTGGCATTATATTTGTAGAGGTACCTAATCTAACAAAAAATAATGAAAATTTTTACCAAAAACTCTAATGTTAGTAAGAAATGTGGAACCTTTACTTTGTTCTTATACATCACTACATTGGCATTTGCAGCTTTTTGTGATTTACTAGGCTTTTTCGATAAAGATTCAAGAAAAAAGTCTCTTTGTTTAGTAATTTGAGTCAATTCATGTAAATTGATATTAGCTTTAATATTTTTAATATCCTCCACTATATTATATCCACTTGTAATATAAGAACTAGATGAATCAACATTATTTCTATAGTTACTTCCCTTTGGAAGTTCTAGATTATTGTCTGTTATGGGATTAGGAGTATCAAAGTTGTTTGTTGGAGTTGAAATTGTCAATGGTTGGTTTTGATCTATATTTATCAGTGGATAAGTCTTCTTTAGATACTATTGAAAATCATGAATTTATTCTAGAGTATCCTTAGGTTCATTGTCATCTTGGAATGAGAAATCAAAAGTCTCCACCATTAGAGTTATGTCAACAAATTTAAATAACTTTAAAGAACCAGATGTACCTACAACATTATCTTTGTTAGGTCCACCTTCAAATGTATCTAAGTCATCTTAAAATAATTCAAAAGAATTAGAAAAATATATACAATCTAATTCACCATGCTTTGAAGTGTTATGAACCCTACAATATTTAGTTAAAGCTATATCACAAATAGTTATTTTAGGACTATTTTTATTTGTAGATGACTCATTGTTATTTTTATTATTATTAATATTATGAAACCTATTTACAGGTTTGTTGAACCTTTGATAATAATAATTTATATTATAACTTTCCTCACCATTACTTACTTATCTTTACAACTAAATAAAATTAGCACTTAGGTTTTGAACCATTTTGAGTATGGAGTCATTTTCATTATTAGGTGCTTCTAAATTGTGAACTTAATTAGTAATATTAGCTATTGGTACCATATCTCTATAATATTATGGATGAGATCCACTTGGAATGCTATTTAAGAATCCTAAGTTTTCACTAGGATGAGCATGACTCAAAGGTAATTGGTTTAAAAATGGTGTTTGATTTAAAGTAGGCATGTTTTGATTATCATTTGGAAAGACATTTAATGAAAGGAAATTAGGATTTACATTAGGAATAACATATACTAATTGACCCTAGGGTTGAATTTGATCACTAATTGTTATAGCTTCAGCATAGGCTAAGGCCAATGTGTTTATGACTCTAATAGATCTTTATTAGGAATACAGAAGTCATGGGATCTAGTGCATCCTTGTAAATATCTAAAACTAAATCTTCATCAGGTCTATAGGATCTATAGTTATACTAAAAATATTCTAGAATCTAACATTAAAAGCTCTAATGGTTTCACTTGAATATCTCTTCATAGTAGTGAATTATTGATAAAGGACACAAGTGTTAATGATCTTTCCAAATTGATCAATGAAAATACTATTAAAATCATTCTAATTGGTAATGTAATTCTCAAGAAGGTTGAGAAACCAATCATATGTTGCATTTTTAAATGTAAAAGGAAATAATCTACAAGAAACATATTCATGAAAAACATTTAACAATATCAAGGCAGCCTTAAAATACTTGATATGTTCTTTAACAGGTAACCACACTTGTAGAACTAAAAGAATGAAAATGCTTCTTGGGATTTCTAGGTAAATCAAGTACTTGAATAGGCACATTGATGGAAGATCCACCTAACCACACCATACCTTAATAAGTATTAAATATAAGAGCACCACAAACAAGTGAAGTAGGTTGAGATTTAGAAACCCTACACTTACCTTTATCTGCTCTTGCTTTCCTATGAACTTCCAAAGAAAGAAGAGGTAGCCTTATCTTCGACCTTGACCTATTTTTTATCCTTGGTAGTTCCAACTTGTAAACTCTAAATCCTATTCAAAATATGATGTATAAACCTTATATTTGAAAATAAAAAGGATTAAATTTATACATTAAGCAAATTTTGCATAAATTCATACAATTCTTTCCAAAGGACAATTATCTTTAATTGAATTAGCCTAAAGATACCTCTAAATTACAAATATGAGTCATATTTACACGTTTAAGTTTAAATAAACCTAAATTTGCAAAGAATAAACTAATATCTGAATAAAAATGTCATCACTAACCTCAAATGCATCAGATTTACAAAGCTTAAACTACCTATGCAATAATTTATCATAAATCTTCAAAGAATAGCTATGTTTAGCTAAATAAGCCTAAACACTAGTCTATAACCATGAACACCAATGATATTCACACAATTGAGCTAATAAAAACACAAATCTACAAATAATCAACTAATTTTTGAATAAAATTCACTAAAATTAGCTAAAATATTTCAAATTCACAAAGCTTTAGCTTAAGACCCTCCTCCTAGCACCAATTTCATGCTTGTTGATGAATGAAAGTGCATCATATGGTTTCAATATTTTTTAATAAACACTTCTCATTTTTGTATTTAGAGAATCTATTGCATGAGTTTTTGGTTGTGATATTCTTGATATATGTGGTGGAGTAGTGGCAAAGGTAAATAGTTGTTCATAGAATGAAATATAAATGGTTGTTGGGAGAAACCATTGTGTTAAAGCTTGCTTTTGAAAGATGATATTGATATGAACTAAGTATAGTGAATTATGATCAAAACCTAAATTCTAAAGCCTAATCTATCATGTATATTTATAATGAAAGCTAAACTACAATGATTTGATTTAAAAAAAGAGAAAAATGAAGAGTAAGGCAAAGAAGAAAGGTATATCTAATCTTTAGTCTAGATAGTATGACAAATCTTAAATTTCATAAAATACATGCAATCAAACCAATATATAACATGAAATATCCAAAGGCA
The DNA here is from genome assembly GCA_037957365.1 of Torreya grandis. Taxonomy (NCBI): domain Eukaryota; kingdom Viridiplantae; phylum Streptophyta; class Pinopsida; order Cupressales; family Taxaceae; genus Torreya; species Torreya grandis. The sequence continues at coordinate 241,944 of JARHVA010003032.1, read as the reverse complement.
TAGATCTTATTATATACTAGGCAAACATCTAAGGATTTTGAAACAATCCAAATAATAACTCAAATTCACTTTAAGGATTTGATTTCATAAGCAAATAACATTAACACATCTTTAGGAAAAGTAATGGAAATGAAATGAATCTAAATTATTTCAATCAACTAATCATAAGCACAAATTGGCAACTCTACATTCACATATGCACATATAAGATTCATACAAGCCATTCAAATCTGAACATCAAACCAAATGTTTGAAGAAGTAACCATGATAACAAAAAACACAAACAAATATGAGAAAATCCTTATATAAGACTTTGAGGTATGTTGGTTAGTCATATAAAATGATAATTGAGCAAGTGTCAAGGACAACTATCCTTCTACAACATTCTAAAATAGACACTTTACAAAATGGACTGACCTATAAGTAATGCACTTTATAAGATGCATATGCTTTTACAAAATGGAATATTCTATTTTCAAAGGATATACATGTTTTGTTACAAAAATAATATATGAAGTCGTCAAATTTGACTTTGAGAAGTTCCTCTAGTTATAGCTTTCTACTTCTACTCTAGGTTCTTCATTTATTTATCATGTTTCCCATTAGTTAACCTAAGGTTGATAATTGGCTCCAAAAACAAATATTATTCTTGGTTTGCTAGGTCTTTTAAATATTTTTCAGCTCTACCCATTGCTTCCTTGATGCTTCTAGAATCATCAATATTCTCTTCTATAAATAGGATCATGTCCAAGGTTCTTTTATTATCTACCCATATTTTTCCTTAGATTTTTTTATTCACTTCTTGCATGAATTGAGTAGTTCTATTTTTGAACTCCTCATCTATTATCAATCTAATGGGATTAAGGGTAGTTGGGTCTTTGATCAATCCACCCAATATATGCACCATATGGTTTTCTGACTATTTGAAATCCTTTGAAAGATCATCCATACCTCTGGACCATTTATTGAAATCTTTGATTTTCTCAATAAATATTACCATATCCATATTTAAATTAGATAAGCTAACTATTTTTAAATCAAGAATTTATTCATTTTTCAATATATTAATCAATTCCTTATGTTATTTCCTGAATTTTTCCATTGATTTATTTGGCTCATATCCCTAGAATGTTACTTTTTCACTATATCTAGCTTAGACCTTATTGTCTTCAATGAACCAAATGTATAATAGATTATTCCATCAAACTTGATGATAATATCACCTGATACTATTAAGATAGACTATTGCTCCAAGTTCTTCTTTTGTTGCTTTAGGCCTTTGCTAACAACTTGTAACTATTCTGATTATGTTTGATCTAGTTCCAGTACATCCTTCTCAAATATTATATCCTCACTAAGTATTTGTCCCTTCTCCTAGGTTAAATTATTCAAGGGCTCTAACTTTTGATATATGATTTCTTCACCACCCTACCTAAATATTTTCTTAGTCACTCTTTACAAACTATTAGTCTCTGGATCAAATCTAACTCCAACTAAAGATTAGATCACATGTGGAACTGGGACCTCTATTTTTGATTGAGATATTAGCTAATTTAGAGTAGCCAATCTCCTTATTTCTTCTTCTTGTAGAGTGATGATCTAGGGTTTCAATTCTTGTTATAAAGGGATATTAGTAGCATTCACCATTACCCATAGATGGTGAATAGTGGGAAGCTCTTCTATCCTCAGCTCATAAATGAACCACTCAGGGATAGGTAGACCATATAATATTTTTTATTGCTAAACAAGTTGAATTCACTCAAAGGAGGAGTGATGGTTACCCTTGGTTTATTTTTCTTTAGAATAATAGTAGTCTTGCATTTTCTCTTTAGAGTGTCAATAGGAATCAAGTATAAAGACTTCCCTTTATCCTTCTCTTACTTAGTTTTCTCAAAAATTGCTTCCTCCTTATTTTAATCAATATTATAATCCATGGATATCATCTTCAATGCATCCTTAATAGACTCATTGGTATCTATGGCTATCATATGCACCTCTTCTTTAGGTAGTTCTTTCTCTGATGCCTTAGATGATTTAAAAGCTGATGAGATTGAAGAAATTTCATCACGACTCCTCTCTTATAGTCCATGTTCTATTTATACTTATACTAAGATCAACTTAGAAGAACCAACACTAATTAAATGATACTACCTTGGGCCTAATTTCCATATATCTTCTATTTTCTAGTCCCTATTCAATCTGGACTCAGGGCTTATGTTGTGCTCCTTTAATCTTCTAGTTACTTCAAAATATTAGGATGATTTAATTTATATGAAGTCAAATGAACTGGCCTCATGCTCATACGGTACATTCAAAATACCTTTGATCCTTAAATTCTATTTTACCCTATCATAAGGGTCTCATTGCCTGAGATCATCCATCTATAGGTTGAAAGACAACCTATGCTTTGATGCATCCTTAATATGAACCCACTATCTAAAAATTGTATTTCCAATTATCATTGGAAAGATATGTAGGAAATATTTTCCCTTAGTTTTTCAAAGGCCATCTATACCATAGAACAACTAATAAATGACCTCTTTTTCTGCTAGTTTATTAGGAACATAGATTGGCAACATGGAGAGGAAAATTTTGAGCTATTTCAATCCTGATAATAGTACAATATTGATACAACCATATGTATCCCATTGATTCAACAAATTTATTGATTAGAGGGATAACTCTCTCCATAGGGATACCAGTTATAGCTTCACTTAGTATAGGGTAGACATAATCATAAATAAATTGAATGTGGTCTCTATACTTATAGATGTGAAACTTGGAATAGTATTGGGAGATGGTCTAAGTACTACTTAGAGACCATTATATATGGTTGGGAATCTTTGTGGTTACACATAGAGCATCTAAAAGATAGGACATCATGTAAAACTCAATCTTCTTCTTATGCTTGATTGCATATATTTGTTTACTCAAGAAAATGTTGATTATCTCACCCAATGGAGGAACTATCACCTTTTAAATGATGAAATACACCATGGGTACCCACATTGGATTTACATATGTTGTAGTTTCACATCCATACAACTTGTTGATCATGGTCATCACCATCTTAATTCTAGGTCTAAATTGGCTTATTGGTATGCTCTTTTTATGGTCTATAACAACCTAGTTACCAAATTATAACTACATAGCTAGGGTTTCCATCATGTTGTGTTGCTTAGCCCATGAATCAATTGAGGTTAGGTCAATCTGGGGCTTGGGTAGTTTGTAATAAGACCAAAGGAATTAGGGAAATGTAAGCAACTTTCCTTTGATTATGTTCATTAATTAACATGCCCTTGTTTGTTTTAGCTTTCTTAAAAATGGGACCAAGAATATCAATACAATGAATTACCTCTAGTTTTGTAGATACATAGTGAATTTTAGTCATACAATGTCATTGTATAGTCTCTTTATTGAGAGAATATTCTCTTATTCCTTAGTGATAACTAGTTGGTTCTCAATTTCTAAGAAAAATTTAGAACAATTGTTATCTCATGTGTTCAAAGTAGTAGCTACAAACTTTGTGTCCTTGAACACATGAACTTTCACATCTGATGTCAAATATATCTCAAATTCCTTCTTTGAAACATGCTTATGGGTCATCATTATTATAATATTGATAAAATTATCCAATTTTATATAATAATCTAACTCACTTGGTTCAATTGGAGTGAATTTATAAACAAGTAGGGCAATTCGTATACCCGAGGTTTTTTTGGAGGTTCATATAGAGCTTCAATGGTGGAAAGTAAGTTTGAACTATGATATTTAGTACCTTCGATTGCATATGAATTGCACATTTATACCTTTTGTGTGTTCAATTCCATAATATCTCCTAATATGACATGTTTTGACTATGTGTCATTATCATGTCATGTTGTTCATTTATTTAAAATGTGATCATTTTTGCTTTTGAAAACATGTCATTAACTCGTGCAATCTTGAAGCTCAAACTAGTTTGCATGATTGATCTCTTAATAAGTCCTCTAGCCTTAACTTCATCATGGGCCATTGATATTCATCATAATATTATGAGAGTGTGCCACTTCGTAACTCCAAAATATCTATGTGTACCTTGCACACATTTTTCATCACTTGAATGCTCTTGTATCATGTGGAAGTATCACATTTAATCTATGATATTTGACTTGTTGACTCCACTAACATTATTGATCTTGAGTATATGATTAAATGTGGGTCATTGATCTTTATTTTGTAGGATTAAACTCACACCATTGATCTATTGACTGCATGATCAAGCACGGGTTGTTAATTTATATCTTTATATATAAGCTCACACATAGGCCATTTATTTGCTTGATCATTCACTGTAATTGTGACACTTGTCACTCTCACATTACTTCTTAGTATCTTTGACTTGTTGACCTTCACTCATCATTATATCTTTGATTTGTATTTGAGATCATGACACTTATCATTTTTGTATTTGATTTTAGAACCCTTTTGGTACTTTGATTCCACATTAGCTGTCAAATCTCCATTACATTGTTAACACATACTGTTGATATTTAGGTTTGACTTATTGACTCTAGATTTTCCTAAGGATCATTGATCTTTATATGATCTCTTGAGATCTTGCTGCTTAATGACACTACATTTAATTCATTCATGCTAACAATAAAACCATAAGATAAGGGCTCAAGAGTATAAAGAAATTAGGTTAAAGTTTTAGACTAAGGTTTTAGTTGTATTAATAAACATGATTAGAGATTAGACTAAATTTTAAACTAAGTTTAGAATGTTTAGAATATAATAAAATGTTCCCACATAAATATGATCCATTTAAAAATAAAAACTTGGGCTAAAATACTTAGACTAAGGTTTTTTAACATCATTCAAACATGGATTTAATCAACCAGTTGAGACCAAAGGTTAATATATAATATTTAAATGAGATCATATTATTTAACCAACCAAGGGTTAGTTTGACATTGAAGCATAAACCTTGAACACTATTTATTCAAATGGAACTCCATTAAACTTGTAACATGGAAACACAAGAATAAAATGTTAGCAACATTAGATGAAGTCAAACACGGATTATATGTAAACATGTCAATTAATCTAGGTGAGAACTATGATATTCAAATAATTCACTTTGATCAACTTGAATGCACAATTTCTAAAACAATTTACAAAATTGAATAAAGGCCCTCATTTTTCAAAAATGGGGGTATGTTGACCTCAACAATCCCCTAACACTGATAGGATAGATTGCTCCTCTAAGTTCTTCTTTTTCTAATTTAGGCTTTTGATAATGGCTTGTAACTATTTTGATTGTGCTTGAGTTAGCTCTAGTACATCTTCTTGAAATATTAGACCCTCACTAGGTCTCTATCTCTTCTCTCAGGTCAAATTAGTCATGAGCTCCACATTTTGATATGTAAACTCTTCACCACCTTGAAAGACTATTTTCTTAATCACCCTTTGAAAAACATTAGTACTTGGATCAAACCTGACCCTAACTAAATATTGGATCACATGTGTAACTAGGATTTCTACTTGTGTTTGGGATAACTTAATTAGAGTAGTCAATCTCCTTGCTTCTTCTTGTTTTAGATCAATGATCTATGGCTTCAATTCTTGTTGTATTGGGATGCTAGTAGCCATCACCATATCCCAAGTATGATGAATAGTGGGAATATTTTATAACCTTGGTTTTTAAATTAACCACTCAGGAATAGGTGGACCATATGATATGTTTTCTTCACTAAACAAGTTGATTTCTCTCAAATGTGTTGTAATAGTTACCTTTGGTTTCTTTACCTTTGGAACAATGTCCATCTCAACTTTCCTTTTAGGGGTGTTAATAACCATCAAGTCCAAGGACTTTACTTTATCCTATTTGGATTCTTCAACCTTTGTCTATTCATTTGAATCTATGTCATAAGTCATAGATAACATCCTTAGTGCATCTTCAAAGGATTCATTGGGGTCCAATACTATCATATGTAACTCATGTTGAGCTAGATCTTACTTTGATGCTTTTGAAGATTTGGGAATTGAACTTGAATAACTTTAATTTGGTCTTTTATATTTTGATCTATGCTCTATTTTTTATTTTTATATGGGAATATTAGAGGAATAAAAATTGATTAAATAATACTAACTTGGGCCTAATTGTCATCTATTTTCCATTTTTGGTCCTTATTCAATCTGGACTTAGGTCTTATGTTGTGCTCCTTCAATCCTCTAGTCACTTCAAAATATGAGGATGCCTTGGTGTATATAAGATCAAATTCACTAGGATCATGATCATATGGAATATGCAAGGTAAATTTTAGACTTAAATGTTATTTTACCCTTTTATAAGGGTCCCATTTCCTAAGATCATCCATCTATAGGTTGAAAGACAACCTATGCTTTGATGTAACCTCAATATGGTCCCACTACCTAAAGATAGTCTTACCAATTGTCATGGGGAAACTATGCAGGAGACCCTTCCTTTTGGTTTTACAAATTCCATCAATCCATTAAACAACTAATAGGATATCTCTTGTTCTACTAATTTATCAAGTAAATGAATTGGTAATTTGAGAGGAGCACTTTAGGTTCTCTCAATCCTTATGACAATTTAATTTGGATACAACCATATGACCTCTATTTCTTCAATAAATTTTTTAATTAAAGGGATCACTCTCATCATAGTAAGACCATTTATAGCCTCACTCAATGCAGTTGATGTGGTCTCTATACTTATAGATGTTTAATTTGGAGTAGTACTAGGAAATGGTCTAAGTACCATTTGGAGACCATTCTCTTTGATTGGGAATATTTGTGCTTATAAATAAGGAATCTAGTAAATAGGACATCATGTAAAACTTAGTCATATTCTTATTCTTGATTGCATATATATGTTTTCTTAGGGAGATACTAATTATCTCACTTAATGGAGGAACCATTACCTTTTCAATAATGAAATACACCATGAGAACTCACATTGGTTCTACATATGTTGTAGTTGCATACCCATACAACTTGTTTAGCATGGTTATCACCATCTTAACTCTAGGTCTAAATTGACTCATACAAATATTCTTAGTAGGGTCCACACGAACCTAATTACAAGATTCTAACCACATAGTTAGGGTATCCATCATATTTTTATTCTTAGCCCATGAATTAATAGAGGTTAGGTCAATCTAAGGCTTGGGAAATTTGTATTAAGACTCAAATTAAATTGGGGATATGTAATCAATCTTACTCAAATTATGTTCATTAATCAAAATACCTTTGTCTATTTTATCTACTTTTAATATGGGACCAAGAACATCAATACAATGAAGTACCTCTAGTTTAGTAACTACATAGTGAAGTCTAGTCATTTGGATGGCTAAAATTTCAACATAAAGTCTCTTTGTTGGGAGGACATTTTCTTATTCCTTAGTGATAACCAATTGGTTTTTAATTGTCTAGAATAATTTGGAGTAATTATTAGCCCCTATATTCAAAGAAGTAGCTACAAAATTAGTGTCTTTGAACACTTGACCTTCTACATCTGAAGATAGATATAGTTCAACCTCTTTCTTTGAAACATGTTTATGGGCTGCCATTCCTACAAATTCAATCAAATTATCCCTTTGTAAATAATGATCCAACTCTTTAGGCTAAAAAAAATGAATTTAGAGACAAACTAGGGTTTTTCATACACTCTAAGGATTTTTGGAGGTTTACATAGAGATCTAATTATGGAAATCAAGTTTGAAATGTGTACTTTGATGATGTAGATTATATTTAGATTGCACATTTCTACCTTCCACATGCTTGGGTCCATAATATCTTTTAGTATGACATGTTAGACCTATGTGACACTACCATGTCATGTTGTTCATTTATTTAAAATGTGTTTGTTATCATTTTTTTGACATGTGTTATCACCTCATGCAATATTTAAGATTGATAAATTCACAACATTTATCTCTTAATAAGTCCTCTAGTGTTGAATTTCATCAAGGCTATTAATATTCAATCTAGGCTTACAACAGTGTGTTGCTTTATAACTTTATGGGTTTTCTATGTACCTTACAAAATAATCTCCATCACCTTAACATTTTCATGCCATGTGATAGCTTTTGATGAAATTAGGGCCCTTTGACTCTTTGACTCAAGTTGTACTATTGATCTTGACCAGCAAGATCAAATGTGATTAATTGATCTTCATCCATAGGATTAAACTCACACTATTGATATGATGACTACACAATCAAATGCAAGAAGTTGATCTCCATATTTATAAATGATCTTACATACAAGTGATTGATTTGCTTGAGCATTCATCATGATTGTAACACTTTTCATCTTAGCATTAAATCTTAGTATCCTTGACTTGTTGACATTTGATTAACATTAGATATCCATTACATTATTAAACACACACCTTTTATCCTAGAGTTTGAATTATTGACTCCATATTTACATGCAGATCATTGATCATGATTTGTATGTAGGAATGCATACTGTCGATCTTTGATCTTGGGTAACTCTAACATTTTGACTTAGGCCATCATACATATACCATTGATCTTCACTTCAAGCTCATGAAATTTTTCCACTTGGTGACACTACATTTAATTATCTCTTGTGAATAATTAAAAAATACAAAGTAAGGATTCAGATACATAGAGACTTAGGATAAATTTTAGACTAAGATTTTGGATGTATTAATAAAAATGATAAAACTTAGGATAAAAATAAAACTAGGTCTAAAATATAATAAAATGTTCCTATGTAATTTAAATCCCTTTCAAAATAAAATTTATACTAAAGCATTTAGACTAAAGTTGTTAACACCATTTAATCATGGATTTAATCAATCAATTAAAGACTAAAGGTTAAAAAAAGGGTCAAATTAGCATTAAATCATAAAACCCTAAGCATTATTCATCTTAACGAGGATATATTGAACTTGAAATATGGAAGCATATCAATCAAATGTTAGCAACATTAGATAAAGTCCAATAAAGCTTATGAGCTAACATGTCAATGAAATCTAAGGTAAAACATGATATTCAAGAGTGCATTTTGATCAATTTTCATGTCAACTCCTAGCATAATTTGAAAATTTGAACAAGGGTCCTCATTTTTCAAAAATGGGAGTATGTTGACCTTAATAAATGGTGACTTCTGGGGGAACATTGAAATTTTTTTGAACTCAGATATTCTTAGTTTAAACTAATAAACAAACCAATCATTTTAGATGATCAAGTACCATTATTAAGATCAATTCATGATTGAAACAAGTTTTACATATGTAGAATTAGATTCAAACATCAAAACTTAGTCATTTAGTTTGTGTGATTTGATTCATTCACTAATTGCCATGGGATTTAGAGAACAACATCCAAATTTTATGACATTAATCACTAACACAAACTTGTAGCATATTTAGATATTTATTATGAATCATGATCTATGAAAAGGGGAAGGCTTGGGTATTTCTCTAATATTAGTCAAGCATCTATAGACCTAATAGAGATACCTTTGGCTCCACTTAAGGCCTTACTCTACTGCTATCTAGGTGTCCATAACCCTAGTGGAGGTTATCAAAATCACCTTTTCTTAGAAATCTTTCAAATTTTCAATAAGGGTATTATGTTTGTATTTTTTCAACTATTTAGCTTTATAACAAAGGTTGGGAACTAGAATTAGCTAGGTTTTTAGTATTTTTAAAATGTTTGATCTTCAGATAATCATCCTTGGTCATAGAATTCATCTCAAGAAATAATGTTTTGTAAGTGCTAACATGACTTTGCTTTAATAATTTAAACTTTCATTCAAACATATGTAATCCTTATTGGAACCAAAATTAGACCAGAACAAGGTTAAATATTTTCAAGGAATAATTAATCTAGACATCAATCTTCACCAATTTCTCAAAATCATAATATTAAGCTCAAATCTCCAAAATCCATGACCAACCAATGTTTAAAAGTCATTCTTGAATTCTTGATTTGAGAATTTCTTGTTGATAATTCAAATGAATTGGAGATTGAAAACTTGTCTTGAAAAGACTTATTGAAAACATAGAACAAATCAAAGAAAACACACAAAAAAGTAAATAAATATTTACAAACAAAGAGAAAACTAATCTAAACCTACCTACCTACACTAAATCTAAATAATCTTACAATTTACTCCATAAAAAACATAGTAGAGAAAACTAAAGCATAACAATAAAAATCTTTCCTCTGGGATCAAATGGAAAACTATTTGGTCTACCATGGAACCTTAAAACTTAATTGCTTCGTTTTCATGATATCTTCATACAAATATGAGTACTTGTATGTTTATGTCTTCTAGATGATGTGTCTTGATATCCTACTTCCATTTTTAAGTACATGGATTGAAGATATGGATCTAATATCCAATCATATTCTTCCCAAACTATTCTTTCTTTCATCAAGAATACTAACCCTACTTCATTCATAGATTTATCATAACTTGTCTCATTCTTATTCAATAATTGTATTGGTAAAATAATAGGTATGTTTGGACTAATGTCTTCATTAAGCTCCATTTGGGGTGAGGATGGACTATCAATCTTTGCATAAAAACTCTCCAAGTCATCCCAAAAGGCTTCTCATCATGGCCAATTGAAAGGAAATGAAATTCATTTATATTCTTCCTATTTAGAACATATTGTTCATATATTACTAATATTTCAATGGAATTATATGAAAATTATTGATCTATTTTACTTGCTTCATCTTCATCTTCTATAAATAATGACATCTCATATATCCAACTAAGCTCTAACTCATCTTACTTTGGGATTTCTAGAATAACATTTATTTCTTGAAAATTTTCAATTTCATTCAAAAAATCATGGTATAACTGCTACCAATGATCATCTTCTTCAATAATATTCTCTATTTCAACAATGACTCTATATGAATTATCCCCATAGTTGTCTTCTAAATATCAACTTGTACTTGATCCATATCAACTACTACAAGTTCTTGAGAAATCTATTGCAACTCATCTTCTATGATTATTTCATAAAGAAAAGGTTCTTTCTCCATGATTCATATATTAGTTACCTAAAAATATTCAACAAAATGGGAAAAGTACATAGATACCTGATTTTATTCATGTGGTTACTCATCTTGAACAAATATCACTTCTTCTCCTTGCATTATTTCTTGAATAAATTCCCATGAAGGAAAGGATTTGGGCCTTTGAGGAGTAAGGAATAAAGGTTGAATAATCTATGGTTTACTCAATGTATGAGTCTCTTTTAGATATTGTTGAAAAACATGAATCTCCTCTAGAGTATTTTCAAGTTCATTCTCATCTTGAAATGGAAAATCAAATCTCTCCACCAAAAGAGTTGTTTAAAAAAATTGATGTCTTTTAAGAGCCAGATGTCCATCCAACATTATATTTACATAAAAAAGGTTCAAATGTATCCAATTTATCTTGATATGTTACAAAATCATTATAAAATTCAACACAATCTAATTCACCATGCTTTGAAGTGTTATGGACTCTACAATAATTAGATAAATATACATCACAAATGTTTACTTTAGGTGGGTCTTTAGTTGCAAATTATTCACTATCATTATTATTATTTCTATTTTAAAACCTATTTGTAGGTATATTGAACTTATGAAAATAATAATTTCTGTTAGAGCTTTCCCTAGTGTTACCTACTTATTTTTGCAACTAAAGAAAATCAGTGGTTAGTTTTCAACTATTTTGAGTATGGAGTCCTTCCCATTTTTAAGTACCTTAGAATTATGAAATTGAGTATTACTACTAGATATTGGCACCATATCTATTTTATTTTATGGATTAGATCCACGTTATGTGTTATTTAAGAACCCTAGGTTTTGACTAGGATGAGCATGACTCAAAGGTAATTGGTTTAAGCATTTGGAATGATATTCAACATAAATGAATTAGGATTAACATTAGGGTAGAATATTATAATTGACCCTGAGGTTGAATTTAATCATTAATTTTCATATCTTCAACATAGGTTATAACTAACATATCTATAACCTTAACATATCTTTTAATAAACACAAAATTCATTGGATCTAAAACATCATTATAAATTTCTAAATCTAAAGCTTCATTAGGTTTATAGAGATCTATAGTTATAATAAACATCTTATGTAATCTAACATTAAAATCGCTAATGGTTTCACTTGAATCTCTCTTAGCAATAGTGAATTGTTGATAAAGGACACAAGGACTAATGACCTTTCCAAACTGATCAATGAAATAACTATTAAAATCATTCCAAATGGTAAAGTAATTCTCAGGAAGATTAATAAATCAATCATATGCTACATATTTAAAAGTAAGAGGAAACAATCTACAAGAAACATCTTCATGAACACCATTTAACAATCTAAAAGTAACCTTAAAATACTTGATATGTTATTTAATAGTAACCACACCTGTAGGACTGAAAGAAGGTAAATAATTCTTAAGATTTCTAGGTAAATCAAGTACCTAACTAGGCACATTGATTAAATATCCACCTAACCATGCCATACCTTGATAAGTATTGAATCTAATAGTAACATGAATAGGTGAAGTAGGTTGAGATTTAGAAACCCTATGTTTACCTTTATTTTCTCTCACTTTCCTATGAATATCCAAAGAAAGAAGAGATAGCTTTGTCTTAGACCTTGACCTAGTCCTTATTCTTTTAAATTATAGCTTATAAATTTTGAACCTTATTCAAAATATGATGTATGAACCTTTTCTTTACAAAGAACAATGAGTGAAATTTATATGTTAAACAAATTTTGCACAAATTCACACAAGTTTTTCAAAGAATAATTATCTTTAACTAAATTAGTTTAAAGATACCACCAAACTTGTAAATGTGAGTGATATTTACACTTCTAAGTTTAAATAAACCTAAATTTTCAAATAATCAATAAATATTTGAACAAAATTGCTATCACTAACCTCAAATACATCATATTTACCAATCTTAAGTTACGTTTCCAACAATTTCGTATAAATATTCAAAAGATAGCTATCTTTAGCTAAATAATCTTAAATACTGGTCTAGAACCATGTATATCAATGATATTTACACAATTAAGCTAAGAAAGACATAAACATGTAAAGGATCCACTGATCTTTGAACAAAAATCACTAAAATTAGCTAAGATACTTCAAATTCATAAAGCTTTAGCTGAAGGACCTCCTTCTAGTACCAATGAAACTTGCATTTTTATGCCTAAAAATGTATCATAGGGTTTATAGAGTGTTTAAAACACTTCTCATTTATATATTCAAAGAATATATTACATGATTAGCCGGTTGTGATCACCCTTAGATCTTTGGTGGAATAGCGGCAAAGTAATTAACTATTTCACAAAATGATAATATAACTAGTTTTTTACAGCAATCATGGTCTTAAATATTTATTGTGAAAGATTATATTAATTTAAACTAATTTTAATGAATTATGATAAAAAAACTAAAGTCTAAAGACTAATCTAGCATGTATATTTGCAATGAAATCTAAACTATAATGATTTGATTAAAATTTGAGCAAAAGGAAGGGTAGGGCAGAGAAGAAAAGTACCTCTAATCTTTAGTCCAAAAATTATGAAAAATCTTAAATTTCATCAAAGACATGCACTCAAACCAATATATGACATTAAATAGCCAATGGCACAGATCCTATCATATACCAAGCAAATGTCTAAGGATTTTGAAACAATACAAATAAGAACTCAAATTCACTTTAAGGATTTGATTCCACAAGAAAATAACATTAACACATCTTCAAGAAAATAAATGGAAATGAAATGAATCTAAAGTATTTAAATCAACCTAGCATAAGTAAAAATTGACAACTCTACATTCACACATGCACATTTAAGATTTCATATAAGCAATTCAAATCTGAACATCAAACCAAATGTTTGAGGAAGCAACCATGATAACAAGATACATAAGCAAATACAAGATAATCCTTGTATAATTCCCTTATTTACATTAATTTAATCCAAATTTACAAAGTAGTTTTTTCTCTAAAAGTCTCTCTCCTTTTACAAATGAAAATACCCTTTTTATAGAAGATTTTGAGGTATGTTAGTCAGTCATATCAAATGATAATTGAACAAGTGTGAAAAGGATAGTTGTCCTTCTAAACATTCTCGAATTATACACTTTACAAAATGGACTGACCTATAAATAATGCACTTTACAAGATGCACATGCTTTTACAAAATAGAATATTATCTTTTAAAATGATATACATGCTTTGATACAAAAAGAATATGCTAAGTCAACAAATTTGAATTTAAGAAGCTCCTCCAGTTATAGTGTTCTTATTTTACTACTTTATCTTCATTACCTTATCATGTTGTTCATCAACTAGTCTATAATTGATGATAGGCTCCATGAATAGTTCCTCGTCTTGATCTACCAGGTCTTTTAGGTCTTTGTTATCCCTACCCATTTCTTCCTTGATGCTTCTAGAATCACCAATTTTATCATCTATAGATAGAATCATGTCTAAGATTATTTTATTTTATACCCCTATAGTGCCTTAGATTTTGTTCTTCACCTCTTTCATGAATTAAGTATCCTTGTGTTTGAATTCATCATCTATTATCAAACCCATATGACTAAGGGTATTTAGGTCTTTGATCAAGCCTCCCAGTATATGAACCATTTTACTCTCTAACTTCTTGAAGTCTTTAGAAATGTCCTCCATGCCCTTGGACCATTTGTTTATAACGTTTATCTTCTCTAACAAGATAATCATAGCCATGTTTAAAAGTGCCAAGTGGACTATTTTAAACTCAAGAATTTGATCATCCATCAATACATTGATTAATTCTTTTACATTATTGCTTGAAGCTTGTCATTGATTGGTTTGTTTCATAACCATGAAATGTTGATTTTTTACCATGTCCTACTTGGACCTTATAGATTTCAAAAAGATGAATGTATCATAAATTATTGCTTAAAACTTATTGATTATATCCCCTAGCATTGATAGGATATATTATTCCTCTAAGTTCTTATTTTTCTACTTCATGCCTTTGATAGTAGCTTGCAACTATTTTGATTGTACTTGAGCTAGCTCCCTTACATCCTCCTCAAATATTGGATCCTCACTAGGTTTTTATCTCTTCTCTTGGGTCAAATTAGTTAAGGGATCCACCTTTTGATATGTGATCTTTTCACCACCTTGCATGACTATTTTCTCAGTCACCTTTTGCAAACTAGTAGTACTTGGATCAAACTTGGCCCCAACTTAAGATTGGGTCACATGTGAAACTATGAATTCTAATTGTGTTTGGGCTAACTAGCTTGGAGTATCTAATCTCCTTGCCTCTTATTCTTGTAGAGAAATGATCCATGTCTTCAATTATTATTGTATTGGGATACCAGTAGCCTTTACCATAACCCATGGATGATGAATAACGGGAATATTTTCTAACCTTGGTTGATAAATGAACCACTTAAGAATAGGTGGACCATATAATATGTTTTATTCACTAAAAAGTTGACTGCACTCAAAGGTGGTGTAATAGTGACCTTTGGTTGCTTTGCCTTTGGAAAAATGGCCATCTTAGCTTTCTTTTTAGGGGTATCAATAACCATTAGGTCCAAGGACTTTCCTTTGTCCTATTTGACTTCTTCAACGTTTGTCTCTTCATTTGAATCTATCTCATAATTCATAGATAACATCTTAAGTGCATATTCAATTGATTCATTGGGGTCCAAAGCTATCATATGTACCTCCTATTGAGGTAGATCTTGATTTGATGATTTTGAAGATTTAGGAATTGATCAACTTGAAGGAATTTCATTTGGTATTTTATCTCTTGATCTATGCTCTATTTGTACTTCTACTGTGGTAAGCTTAGAAGATCCAACATTGATTAAATGATACTGCCTTGGGCCTAATTGCTATCTATCTTCCATTTTATGGTCCCTATTCAATTTAGACTTAGGTCTTATGTTGTGCTCCTTCAATCTTCTAGTCACTTCAAAATATGAAGATGACTTGGTGTATATAAGATCAAATACACTTAGCTCATGGTCATATGACACATTAAATATAAATTTGAGACTTAAATGTTCTTTTACCCTTCTATAAGGGTCCCATTATCTAAGATCATCCATCTTTAGGTTGAAATAAAAATTATTCTTTGATGAAACCTCAATATGGTCTCACTACCTAAAGATATTCTTACCAATTGTCATGGGGATACTATGCAAGAGACCCCTCATTTTATTCTTAAAAATTCCATAAATCCCATTAAACAATTGATAGTCTATCTCTTATTCTACTAATTTATTAGGTACATGAATTGGTAATTTTAGAGGAGTACTTTGGGTTACCTCAATCCTTATGATAGTGCAATCTAGATACAACCATATGCCCCCTATTTATTTAATAGACTTTTTGATTAAAGGGCTCACTCTCATAAAAAGAATACTGTATATAGCCTCATTTAATTCAAGGTAGACACAATCAAAAATGAATTGGATGTGGTCTCTATACTTATAGATGTACAATTTGGAGTAGTATTAGGAAATGGTATGAGAGCCATTTGGATACCATTGTCTTTGATTGGGAATATTTATGGTTGCACATAGGGAATATATTAGATATGACATCATGTAAAACTTAGTCTTCTTCTTATTCTTGATTGCATATATATGTTTGCTTAGGGAGATACTGGTTATCTTACCTAATGGAGGAACCATTTCCTTTTCAATAATGAAATACACGATGGGGACCCACATTAGTTCTACATATGTTGTATTTACACACCCATATAACTTGTTTATCTTGGTCATCACCATCCTAACCCAAGGTCTAAACTTACTCATAGAGATATTCTTAGTAGGGTCCAGAATAACGTGGTTACCAAATTCCATCCACATAGCTAGGGTATCCATCATATTGTGCTTATTAGCCCATGAATTAATTGAGGTTAGGTAAATATGAGGCTTGGCAAATTTATATTTATAATCAAATGCAATTGGGGATATTTAAAAAATCTTCCTTAGATTATGTTCATTAATCAACATGCCCTTGTCTATTTTAGCTACTTTGAAAATGGGACAAAAAACATCAATGTAATGAAGTACCTCTTGTTTAGTTGCTACATAGTGAAGTCTAGTCATCTAGATGGCTACAATGTCATCATAAAGTCTCTTTGTTGGGAGGATATTTTCTTATTCCTTCGTGATAACCAGCTAGTTTTCAATTATCTAGAATAATTTGGAGTAATTATTATCCCCTGTATTCAAAGAAGAAGCTACAAACTTGGTGTCCTTGAACACTTGACCTTCTACATCTGAGGATAGATATAGATCAACCTCCTACTTTGGAACATGTTTATGAGATTCAATTACTATAATTACAATTTAATTATCCCTTTGTGAATAATATTCCAACTCTTTAGGCTCAAAATAATGAATTTAGAGACAATCTAGGGTTTTTGGTATACTTTAGGTCTTTTTGGAAGTTTACATAAAACTCTAATGGTGGTAAGCAAGTTTGAAATGTTTGCTTTGGTGACTTAGATTACATTTGGATTTCATATTTACACCTTTCTCATGCTTGGGTCCATAATATATTTTAGTATGACATGTTCTACCTATGTGGTACTGCCATATCAAGTTGTTCATTTATTTAAAATGTGATCATTACCATTTTTTGGACACTTATTATCACCTCGTATAATCTTGAAGCTTGATCAATTTTCACCATTAATCTCTTAAGAAGTCCTTTGGCCTTGACTTTCACCAAAACCATTGATATTAAATCTAGGCTTATGAGAGTGTGCTACTTTTAAGCTCCATGGGCTCTCTATGTACCTTAGAAATAGTCTCCATCACCTTAACATTTTCATGCCACATGGTAGGTTTTTATGTAATCAGGGTCCTTTGACTCTTTAACTCACTTCACACCATTGATATTGTTTAGCAAGATCAAATATGATCTGTTGATCTTCATCTGTGAGATTAAAATTGCATAATTGATATGTTGACCAAATGATCAAACATGAGCCATTGATGCCCATGTTTATACACAAGCTCACATACGGGCCATTGATTTGCTTGATCATTCAATGTGATTATCACACTTATCATCTTAGCATTCCATATTAATATCCTTGACTTGTTGACCTTTGCTCACCATTAGATTTCTATTGCATTATTAAATGCATGATATTGATCCTCAAGTTTGACCTATTAACTCCAACTTTGCATAAGGATCATTGATCAGGATTTGTATATAGGAATGCATACCATCAATATTCAATCTTAAGAAACTTTGAAATTTTGACTCGAGCCATCATCTGTGTACCAGATCCCAAGATTTTTCCACTTTATGACACCACATTTAGTTCGCTCCTGTGAATATAAAATCAAAAAAGTAAGGGTTTAGATATATAGAGACTTAGGATAAATTTTAGACTAAGGTTTTAGATGTATTAATAAACATGATAAAACTTAGGATAAAATTTAAACTAGATCTAAAATATAATAAAATGTTCCTACATAAATTTAAATCCCTTTCAAAATAAAACTTAGACTAAAGAATTTAGACTAAATTTTTAAACATAGATTTAATCAATCAACTAAATACCAAATGTTAACAAAAGGGAAAAATTAGTATTAAAGCATACAATTGTGAACATTATTCATCTTAATGAGGATCTATTGAACCTAAAATGTGGAAACATATGAAGCAAATTTTAGAAACATTAGATAAAGTCCAAGAAAGCTTATGATTTAACATGCCAATGAAAGCTAAGGTAAAACATGATATTCAATAGTGCATTTTGATCAATTTGAATGTCAATTAATAGAGCAATTTGAAAAATTAAATAATGTTCCTCATTTTTCAAAAATGGGGGTATGTTGACCTCAACATGACTTCCCTCTACCCATGTCATATGGACATTGGGGGCATTCACTTTTTTGATCATGACACATCTAGGTTATATAATTTTATTTTCACTTTAAAATTTCATGTTTGAGCTTATTTAGTTACACATGCCTTTATTGATGATTATATATTTCACAATGTACTTGATATGCTAGTACTTAACATTTTTTGCTAACACATATATTCAGGGACTAGTATGATATGTTTATGCTAGTTACTTATACCTTTCTTTATGAACTTCCTTAAGTGTCTTATTTTTATTGTTTTATCATTTGAATATGATCCATTGTTTTATCCCTCATGATTTTGTTTGCCTCTTTGACAATTGAATATGTCATCCCTTATTGTATGTTAACATTTTAATATGTCATTCTTGATTTTATGGACATTTGAATAAGTCATATCCCTTCGATTATCTAGCATTTGAATATGCCTCTTGTTTGTTGTCTCGTAAGACCATTATCTTTTGTTTTGATTTTGAATGCTCTTGTTTGTGTGCTTGATTACTTGTTGATATTTTACTATTACTATATAAATATTGCCATGATCTATATCATGTATCTTAGGACTTGATGTGATCACATTCTTCATGTTTCAATGATATATATACCTAGACATGTTATTTCTATATTCTACATGGTTCATATATATATTATACAATTATCATATCTTTTTGAGGTAAGGTGAATACCAGTTGTTACTTTACCTCACTTCAAAAGGGGGAAATATTAGTGGGGGAATGCCATAGAGGCATGGCTTCCAAATTATTCATATGTTCAGATATATAGTGGGGGTATGTTATGGAAACATGTTTTCCACACTTACACCAATTTTAGGATTTAGATATATAGTGGGGGCATGTTTTGGAAACATGTTCTCCACACATACACTAGTTTCTACATTTAGATATACGTTGGTTACATGCTTGTAAAATATGTTCTCCATACTTACATTAGTTTTTAGTTTCAGATTATAGTGGTAGAATTTATGCAAACATGTTCTCCACACTTAGAAAATTTTCAAATTGGCTAAATTGTATAGTTATATGATTTAGATACATATTTGTGGCATAATTATATACATTATTAACATTATTATACATAGTTTCAACATGATTCATATCTAAGGTACATATGCTATGTAAAGATCATCTAAATTTTTTAAAATTAAATCAATTTTAGATTTCAAATTCTTCTATGGACTGTCATCACCCACTATCTTATAATTTTATAGATTGTATTGAGCCAATCTACTATAGTAGTTGGTTCAATTTTGGCATGGTTAAGATGATTAATTCACTCAATATTTCCAAGTTTATAGGTTGGACTTGTTTACATCATACAACCTTACTAGTTTTATAGTGTGAGTTGACTTGGTTTGCTCATACTCACTAGGTTATAAGTATGATTGGATCACATGGTTAAGCTAATCTCAAATATTGGGTGGAAACTCACTTTTTCTCCAAAGTTGGGAGAATGCATCCTCCAATATATATATTTGTTGTAGTCACATCTCTAATAATTCATAATGATACATATTTTCAAATCAAATTGCTAAAAGGCAAGGTAGATGCATTAATACATAAGTGTCATCCTAAACTTTGTTCTCTTTCAATTTTAATCATTTCAATACATTTAATTTCAAATTATATGCACTTATTATATATTTTAATATGATCTTGGTTTCAAGTCAGCTACTAATAAAACACTCAAGTTAGAATCATGCAAAGGCAAGGTGTGTTATACACACCCAAGTATGCATTCCTTTTCCTTTAAAATAGAAATTTCATTACTAGATTAAGTGTGGGGGGGGGGGAATTTAAACAATATTTATATATTATATAGTAATTTAATCTTATACAGTTAGAAAATACATATCATGGATGTACCTTTAGCTTTTATACCTTACCACTATTGAAAGACTCACATACACTATCTATATGTGTTTATTACTTATATTTTAGTTTGACCAATGTTATTTTCATGTCTCAAACTTTATATTTTTCCCAAAATGTTATAAACCTACTTCTCTTCTATGTCTACAAGTTTTAGACCTATGCCTATTTTCTAACTATCTTGACTCTTACATCCTTACTCAGACACCTATGTCGGTGCTAATGCCCTTCCCAAACACAAGTACCCAGTACCCTAAAGTCATCCAATTTGAAAATGAATGTATTATTATGGTTGACACAAGTGATTTAATGTGAGATATTATCCAAATGGATTGTTATATATATAATATCTATCTTCATTCATTCCTCACTTACAAACTTATTACCTACTCACAAGAAAACTTACTAAAATCACTCAATCAAACACTCAAGTGAGAAAAAATTCTTTTTTTATCCTATTTATATATCAGTCATAGGGAAAAAACATAAACAAGTATGAGGAATTGAAGGATCATTACATGATCCACATTTACTAAGTTACAAGCTAGATCACTCTAAATACTTGCTTATCACACATTGTATGATACACACAAGCCAACACATAGGGGATAACTACACAAGTCTGAGGCCCTCTTTAGAGAATTGGATATATATGTGATACTCATTGATAAAGGGGTATTTAAGGAATCTTGACACAATGTTCCCACTAACACAGTTTTACCATATCTAATCTAAAGATGAAGAACTAGGGTTTTGATATTTGACAAGGAGTAATAATCCATGACCCAAATTTGAATGTACTAGAGAGAAGGTAACATAGAACACAAAAGTATCTAGGTGGTCACATCTAATTTTAATAGGTATTCCATATTGAACACCTAAATCCAAGTCATATATAAGTGTATATGCAACTGTCTTAGGTTAACTTAAATGTTTGTGGCTATAGAGGTAAATTTTCCAAAATCAAGTGACTGACCCAAAATCTAGATCTATTCTTTTCCATTCTTATTCTAGATTCAAATTTGTATTAACATCAAAAATATCTAAGTAGCTTATTTTCATTATCACTACAATATTTATCATATTTTTAATTTCTACTTTTAGCATATCTTAGCATAATAAATTTAGTATATGTTTATTTGAGTTTTGTAATCAATTGGCCTAATTTAGAGAGAGTCTACCATTCTTGTGCCTTAGGATATCTCTACCTATTTAACCCTAGATTCCCCAATCTATATTATATCATAAAACACACGCAAGGGGAATTTTCAAATGCTACACAATTGAAGGGACATGGCTTATTCAAATGTACATAAAGAATATAATGACATATTAAATTTTACAAATAGGTAAGTAAAGGAATATGATGCATAATAAATGGAGAATATTGAGAAGTTAAAATAAGAAATACAATTAAATACAAAAACAAATAAGGAACACACTCAAATAAGTGCATAAATGAAAGCATGGAATATAGGCAACCAACATGAATATGACATAATAGTTTCTACAAATACATGTTTGTAAAATCATTAAATACATAGAATATAAAGTACATATTTAAATGTATATGCATGGATAAGGCATGTTTAATTATATAAGCTTAAACATAATCATTTAAATTTATCATAGAATACTATAACATGGGTGTATCATGATCAAATAAGCATATGCCCCCAATGCACTTATTATGTGAGTAGAGGGAAGGCCCAACATCTATATATGAATTTATCATGTATCTAGGTATGCCTATATCACACTCAAATGATTCATAAAACATATGTGTATATATATAAATTAATTATATGGTATTTACTAACATGGAAAAAATAACATATGTATAAGCAATAGTACAACTAGGAACATGCTCAAAAATTTTGGTATCTTTGAAATATTTAGAAGGATAGGCAAATAATACATGTACAAGGAAAATTTATACTAGAAGAAATTTTACTCATCAAATAGATGATTTTATGAATGATTTTTATCATGTTTATCATATTCATATGTTTTTTAATTAGTATCATTAAGATCATACCAATATTCTATGTTATTATAATCGTACTAATTTGTTATGTTATTAGTATATGAAAGATATAACTTCTTAGATTATGCTTAAAATTTTGATATATCATTTTGGGAATCCATGTATGAAAAACCAAATTCACCATAGATTAGATTTTCCATCTTGAAAGTTTATTTATCCTGAGTATGTTCATCATTGAATTTTTTTTGCATCTCATTATCAGATAGAGAAGAGTCATGTATATTTGCTTGCACATTGGGAAAATATGTAATTTGTTCCTTGAATTATTTATATGAGGATAAAAACATGGAATTTATATTATTTATCTTAACTATTTTTTCCTCTATGCATGAAATAGATATGATTTTGGATCCTTAGAAACCATATTTGTGTCATTTGATTTTTTTAGGCATGTCTTGCTTTAAAATTTATTTTGTTAGAAACCCTTTTTTTATATTTATTTTTTTCTTATCTTGACTCTAATTTACAATTTTTTTTCTTGCACTTTTTATAACATTGGATTTGAATATTTTATTGGTCCAATTGTTAATTTTCAAGTGTTTTTGTTTTGAATTATCCTTTGGTACCCATATTTGTTGTTAACTTGTGATTTAGGAAATGTAATCATAATGTGAGTGGGATTTTTAATTGTTGTAGAAATTATATGATCACTACTATGATTTATCTTTTATATTCTATTCTTTAGTGAAAAAAAAATATGTATGATGCCCATGCATTCTAATATATGCACAATAGTATTTTTATATATTTATAGGATGTAGAAGAGGTAGTTTAATCACTTTGTTGAAAATTATTTCTCTTAGGATTTCACATGGACTCTTACTAGAATTTTGTTCACTTTTTAAATCACTCATTTTAGATGCATTGTGGTGTATCTTGTTATTTTCATATAAAACCTTAATGGGTATAACATTTATAGATGAATATGAAAACACATGATTAAAATTAACATATTGTAGAATTTTCATGTATGTAATTTGATTTTTTTACTCTTTTATTAACTTTCTCATAATGGAGATTTGATCTTTAATGGATTCACAATCACAAAACCTATGTGCTTCAGATTGAACATGCATATACATACCATCTAAGGTATTAAGAAGAGTATATTGGGTACCTTATTTTGACATTATAGGATGGGCCACCATACCCCTTAAATAATTTATATAATGGAAATGATTAGAGGGATGGTATATATCAACCTCATTAGGGTTAGGAGGAGGAATAATATCTTTATTAGCCATTGAAAATGTTCTATAAATTGATATGAGAATAGGATAAGAGAGACATACAAATGCTAAGGAATAATCAATCATGATAATGAAATTCATAGCTAAATAAATATAGTAATCAATTAAAACTAGAAGACCCTTAAGGAAGCTAGATATTGGAGACCAAAGGCTAGGTTCATCAAATGTCTAACCTTAAATTTAGATAATTATATCTACGGTTAATAATATTAGATTAAATTTTACACAAGGGTGGTGAACTAATCTAATAAGCAGGATAACAAATAGAAAACATAGACAAACAATATTCTAAATTTATACAACTAAGATTGATCAAATTATTAAAGTATAAATATGGATAGATATTAAAATTAATTAGAAATAATGATACTTAATTTGGCTACTATGAACATGAATGTATAATTAATATCATGATATAAGTGGACTAGATGATAATTCTAGAATATATGTCAAATTATATAGATGATTGTGGTGTTAGATATAGATAGTTACATTGATGTAGGTGTTTGAATCTAGCATAGGCATCCCATGTGGAATATTGATTGGGTTTAAATATGATAAATTAGATCATGTTATATTTTATTTCACCTTTCCTCTGATGTCTTCATATTGTGCACAAAGGATTTATTTTTTTATCAAATGATCAAACCCTAACCCTTCACCCTTTGAGTGACTATGGGAAAAATGGGTTAGTGGGATCATGGTGTGAAGTTGACCATAAATACCCCTTTATCAATAGGCACTACCTATATATCCAATACACTAAAGAGGCATTAAAAATGATGTAGTTATACCCTACATGTTGGCTTATGTGTGTATAAGTGTGTAATGTATGATAATAAAAGACATGTAGTGACCTAGATTTTAACAAGGCAAATATGGCTCATTGGATGATCTTTAAATGATTAAAACCTATAGAAAGACTAGTCCTATGAATGATATGGAAATAATTACAAATAGTATAAATTGATCACTTGAATGTTTGATTGAGTGCTTCTTGGTATATTTTCTTGTGAGTTCTATGTGATTGTCAAGTTTGGAATGAACAAGGTTTGATATTATATATGTACCAATCCAATTTGTAAATATATCACATTAAAGAAATTATTATGACCCTTTGTATATGTTTATTTTGAAAATTAGATGACTTTTTGGCACTGGACACTTTGTAGGAAAGTGGACATTTACATCAATGTAGGTGTCCACTTGGAATGCAAGTGTCGAATAAGATAGAAAATAGTTATAGGCCCAAAATTAATAATGAAGGATAATAATCAGCTTTAGATATTTTCTCATAGTATATAAGGCCTATGTCATCATAATAATAAAGTCCAAACTAAGAGATGAATAATTTTACATAGAGATATAGTGAATGTGAGCCTTTTAGTAATGGAAAGGTCTAGGACTGGAAGGTATAGCCATGATGAATTTTTTTGAAGTGTAAAAGTGTAAGGTACAATAAAAATAAAATTTTATTATCAAGGAAAAATTTTAACCCCTTTATTATAGGGATCTATAAATAGGTATAGGTCCAAAACCAGTAGTGAAGGATAATAATTAGGTTTAGATATTTTTACATAGTATATAAGGCCTGGGTCATCATAATTAAAATGGTTGGATTAATAGATAATAAAAATTTCATAAAGATATAGTTACATAAGCTTTTTGATAGAGGGAAGGTTTATAATTAAAAGGTACAACCATGATAGGTATTTTCCAAGTATACAATACTGAGGTACCATGTAAATCATATTTTTATGTCAAGTTCAAATTTTTAACCCTAAATTTAGATAAGTGTATCTAGGGTTAATAATATTAAATTAAATTTTACACAAGGGTGGTGAACTATTATAATAAGTAAGTCAATTAATAAAAAACTTAGACAAAAATTATTATGAATTTATACAAATGATATTACTAAAAATACTAAAGTACAACTATTAATAGCTATTGAAATAAATTTGAAATAATATTACTTAGTTTATTGTGTGTATGTAGGTTTGAGTAAGAATTGACTGGAAGTGGAATATATTATGATTTTAGAACTATCATCATATTTTATAAATATCCTTTTTTATCCTCAAACACTTGTGTTGGATTTGGATAGTTACATTTAAGCAGGTGTTTGACTCTACCATAGGTGTCCTATACAAAATATGTACTAGATATAGATGCGACCAAATTGATCCTTCTTGGTTTTCTATATTATTTCATTTGATGTCTTTAGATCATGTGCATAAGTTGTCACTCTTTATTAAATGATCAGACCCTAGATCTTTACCCTTGAAGTGATGGTGGGAAAAATGGGTTAGTGGGTCATGCTATAGAGTTGACACCAAAAACCCCTCTATCAATGGGCACTATCTACATAGACAATAATCTAAAGAGCAACTCAGACTAATGCATTTCTGCCTTACATGTTGTCTTGCGTGTGCATAAGGGTGTGATGTGTAATAAATAAAGACATACAATTACATAACTTGTAACTTGTAAAATATAAATCATGGGATTATTTTGGAATTATTTAGACCTATATAAATTTTACTCCTATGAATAATATGTAAGGACAAATAGGTCTAATTTTCTCACTTAAATGCTTGATTGAGGGCTTCTTGGTATATTTACTTATGAGTTGTATGTGATTACTAGGTGTGGAATGAATGAGAGTTTATATTGTATATATACCAATCCCTTTTGTAAATATATTGCATTAAATCACTTAGGATGAACTTTTGGATATATTTATTTTTTAAAATTGATGATTTTGAAGCACTAGGCACTTTATAGGAAAATACACATTTATGTCAAGATAGGTGTTCATTGGGATGCAAGTATTTAGTGAACTAGAAAATAGGTATAGGTCCAAAACTAGTAGTGAATGATAATAATCAGTTTTATATATATTTTTACAATATATAAATCCTAGGTAATCATAATAACAATGGTCAGACTAAGATATAAGCAATTTTACACAAAGAGATAGTGAACGTGATCCTTTTAGAAATGGGAAGGTCTAGAACTAAAAGGTAGAACCATGATAGGTATTTTAAAAATGTACAAAACTAAGTTAATATATAAATCATATTTTAGTATCTACACCTTCCATTTTTTCAAGTTTTTTATGCTATGTAAGATTATATTTTCATATTATAATTGGAAATCTCTTTGTTTGTGAAATGATGACCACTAGGCAGATTTGATAGTTATGTATTACTTATGTGTTTTTAAAATAGTTAAAATTGAATTGCCTTGATCATTATGAAGCTCTTAAAATGTGTTTGATGGCTTCTGATAGCTTTGCTCATGTGCATTGATGACATTGGGATGTAGTTTGCTGGTTTTTAAGGGATATTCACATCCCTTAGAAAATTGATAAATTAAAATCCTCGTCATTTTAAACATGGATCACTCATTTATTTTGGCTTTAGAGTATATGAAAACCTTTAAGGAATGAATCCATTAATAATATTTTTCAACTTGGTGCCATATGTCAATTTATCATCACTCATATATATTTACATCACATAGTGTCTATTATAAAGATAATGAGTTTCCCTAAATGTGAATCTATTGATGGTTACCACATGTCATGATCTCAATATTTCACAGTCACATGTAACTAATTAGATTATCATGAATGCCTTGTTGAAATACTTGTGAAACTTTGAAACCTTAACCAACTACAAAGGCTATGTAAACTAAAACCATGATGCCTTTATAATTTAAAACTAAAATGACCAAAACAAATCAAGGAACAAAATCATGAGAAGTGAAAAATCTAAGAAACCATGAATACTACAAAATTCAAAGAACTAAGAAGTGTTAAAACCTAGATTCCAAAAGATGTATAGTCATGTTGACACTGACTATAAACCCAATGAGGTGTTAAACCTTAAAACATACATAAATTATTGGGATTCTATGATAGTTATTCTTATCTTTAGAGTGATTAATATCACTACATTATTACTGGCATATGATGAAGCCATTATCATTGATTGATAATTGAACCCCAGTTACAAGCCTTGGCTCTACCCAATGATGGTCTTATATTTATAGCCTTTAACCCCATTTTGAATGTTAATCATAATGTTCCTACTCAAAATTAGAACCAAGTATAATACCAATTGCTTGTAGCCTATGATCCACCTAACCAACACCTTAAATTTTTTTATAATCCTATGTCTACATTTAATTATAGAATCAATCCAATCTTTGATGCTAGTTAATATTAATACTACACAAGGTACACCTTATAATTATAAAAAAGTAGAATTGGATGCTATCCAATGAATGGTATAGAAGTAGAATAATGAATTTTTGAGCATGCAAAAGTGAATGGTAAACACCATGGGGTAGAACACTAATTAAAAAATTTAATATCAATGATACCACATGCCTTTTGATAGATTTAAAAATAATACTGAACAACAACCAACTAACAAGATGCCTAGAATAAACATCTTGTAAGTAACACTTCCTAATTGGTGTCGAGTCTACAACATAACACAACATGGTGAACTAGAATATATAGAGTTTTTCACCACTTTTGAGATATTATAAAATTAAATGGATAGATAGGAGATATTTTAAAATCATCAAGAGCCATTACATCCACTGTTCTAATTCATTCTATCAAAATAATGGTCTTTGAAACATATGAATTCCAATTTATAGTGGAAGATGAAAATGAACCTAAAGATAATATAGATGAAATATATGCCTTTCAATATTTCTAGAGGATAAAATAGAACTTGAGGAATAATCATGGTACCACTACTTTGATGTCTCCAAACAATATTACTACTACTCCTTTAGATTCTAAGGAAAATAATAACCCTCCCCCTCCAAAAGAGAATGCTTAGATACAAAATGTAGAGCCATGAAAAAGGGGGATACAACTAATTAAATATATGAATAAGATCAAATAAAATATCAATATTCATGAGATAAAACTCATTACCAGACATAGAGAATTATTGATCAAATCCTTGATTGGGAGATCATTCACCAACAAATCAAAATCTGTACACACAAACATTGTTGTTTACAAGAACAAGCTTGAGGTACTACCTTTTATATTAACCATCAAAATTTTCAATAAGAATGTGCATAATTAACTGGTTGTATCAAGTTATTTATTCAATGTGATGCCCATAATTATATGTAATAATATAGGTTTGACCCTAGATGAATCCAAAATAGTTATGTTATAACTAGACAAGTCATATATACCATGTTTTGGAGAGTTGAAAAATGTACACATTTATCTTTCCTATGAGACATATATACAATAATACATAGACATTCTAGATGTTGATATTCCCAAATCATATGTCTTACCATTGAACCATGATTGGTCAAAGATATTGAATGGATATATGGCAGTAGAATTATCACACATGTGGTTGCCTTGGAAATGAGTATCCAATAAGATCCTAGTAGACTGAGAACCAAAGTTGAAGTACCTAACCACCAAATATAATCCCAAAAATGGTAGGGTTGAATTTGCATCTTCAAATGTAGGTGTTTATAAATTCATCATAAAGCATGAAACTAATTAATAATAATTTTAAGGTCCTTCATAGTTAGGTGCTCTCCATTTCGATTGTGCCAAATCAAAGAAAGGTTATAGCATGGGCATAACCTCAATCGATCTATATGGGAAACAATATACTATTGCATAGAGATTAGAATTATCTTTTACCAAAAAATGACATGAATATGATGCTTAGATTGTGGGATTATAGTTTTCACTAAAACACAACATGAAAAAAATGGATACTTGGTAATTTAGAGCTAGTTGTCCACCAAATTAGAAAGAAATAAAATCATAAACACATATCATTATAAAAAATAGATACTTGATCAATTGAATAATTATAAACATAGATCATGGTATCTAATAAAATCCTTTAAATTATTCAACATTAGAGTTGTTCTAAGATAATAAAATGATATGAAAAATTCATTATTAGTTTTAGCTTCCAACCTAACACCACTCCAGGAATATAAAATGTATAAGTTTTTTGTGTATATTTATCATTTCCCTTATATCCTAGACAACTTAAATAGCTTCTAATTATTTGACAATGATCAATAGATCATATAATTTATGAATATCTCTGTAGGATTCGAGTCTCACATAATAAATGAAAATTATTTTGAACCTATGAACAAAAAGGACTTGGGAGAGGATGTCATCTTAAAAATAAGAGAAAATCATATACCTATGGAAATGGTATCATTATAATGAGATTTTGACATGGATAAACAAGATCAAAAATAGCCTAATGAAACTAAATCTAACTTTATTAAATAAAACATGGGGACTGACCAATAACATCAATATGTTAATATTAGCTTGATTTGCATGAAAAGAAAGAAACAAAAGTTGAAGGGTCTACTAACAGAATAAAAAGATGTGATATATTAGACATATGAAGATCTCAAAGTCTTTGATCATAGGGTCATTATGTATACCATTCTGCTAAATCTAGAACATAAGTTCATTAGGTAGTGATAGAGGCTAATATATCCCATTTTAGATCCCTTTATTCAGATAGAAGTTTAGAAGTTAGTAGATGCTAATATTGTCTTTCCAATAAATCATTCCACCTAGGTCACTAACCTATTGCATGTTGAGAAGAATAGATAAATTGGTAGTGTGTCAAATTTAAGAGCCTGAACCAAGCATTAAAAAATGATAACTATCCTTTTCCCTCCTTAGATGAGGTAATCCAAATGGTTAGTAGATTTGAGATGATGTCCTTCCTAGATGGATTCTCAAGCTATAATCAAGTGTTAGTAGAATTAGAAGATATAATGAAGACTAATTTCACTACTAAGTGGGGCACTTTTGCATATAAAAGTATGCCTTTTGGTCTAATTAATGAAGGTGTAATATTTCAATGGGCCATGGACTTTACTTTTCAAGGAATTATCATAAAGTTAATAATCATCTACATGGATGACCTCATAGTGTTCTAAAAGAATATAGTTGATCATGAAGATAATCTATAGAAGGTATTTTATAGATGTAGAAGATATGGAGTATCACTCAATTTAAATAAGAACATATTTGGAGTCAAGAAGGAAAACTATTAGGCCATGGCATTACTAAAGATGAGATTTCCATTGACCTAGAATGAATCCAAGCCATTTCCATGTTAATGCATTCTAATAACAAGAAAGAATTAAAGTATTTCTTTTGGCAAGATAAAATTTGAGATGAAATTTATTTATATATTTGTGGAGATCATCAAGACATTGTATTCCATGTTTAATTAAGATGATAAAATAGAGTGGAAAACTATATCCAAGAAGTCTTTTTAGGATATCAAAGCCACCATTGCTTAAGATCTAATTCTGATTAGCTTGAAATTTACTTAAGATTTATTTTTTAACTCATTTAATTTAGAACATATTATAGAATTAATACTCACACAAAAGGCAGATGATAATGAATATTGGATTTCCTTAATGAGTACTAATATGAAAGATGTAAAGTTAAAGTTTTCAATGATAGATATGCAAATTTATGCATTGATCAAAGTTGTAAATAAGTTTAGATGTTACATCCTTAAGAATAAGACATATTCCATAATTCCAAATAAAACCATTAAGCTCATACTTGGCCTAAAATAATTAGGAGAAAGGAAAGGTAAATGGATGGAAAAATTATAAAATTTTGATCTTGAAATCAGACTAACCAAGATGGTGAAAGGTCAAGGAATCATCCAGGTCATGATTGAGATAAATACATGCATTAATATTGAACATATAAATAATAAACAAGTAGTAGGTGGTGATTGGTATGCCCACATCATAAACTACTTATTTATAGGTACTTGACCCCTTGAGTTGAACAGAGAATAATGATTAGAGCTTAGGCTCAAATCAGCCCATTACATGATAAAAAAGGGAGTTTTATAATGAAATAATTATGAATTCATTTATTTTAGGTGTGTCTCAAAATATGAAGTTATATACATCTTGAATTACTTACATCAGAGAATAGGCAATGGACATCCCTTAGGCAATGCACTAGCTCATAAAATATTGAGAATGAGATACTATTGGCCTATAATTTTCAAATATTCTCATAATTATGTCAAGACATGCCATGAATGTCAAGTATTTGGTAAAATGGAAGTACATACCACTATGTATTTATAACCAGTCATTAAGGGATGCCCTTTTTCTTAATGGGGTCTTGAATTTGTTGATATGATCAAACCAAATTCCTCAAGAGGGCATAAATTTGGCCTAACAACCATTGATTATTACAACAAATGGATAGAAACTATGGATATGAATAATTATAGAGCATAGGATGTGATTAAATTTTTATAAGAGAACATATTAACCATGTTTGGTACTCCAATCTCCTTGGTTTGTGATAATGGTCCAATGTTCTAGTTAATTGAATTTATAAAATGGGCTATAGAAACCAGATTATAATCAAGTTTTCATCAAACTATTATCCTAAATGGAATGAAATACCCGAGTCCATGAACAAAAATCTAATGAATTCCATCCATAAATCAACATAGGGTAAACCTAGAGAATAACATCTACTATTCAAAGTATGCATCATGGTCAGACAAAACAAGACATAAGGAATCCCTCAAGGCTTCACCTTTCCTACTAGTGTATAGACAATAACTAGTTTTTCCTATCAATTTTAAACTAAAAACATATTATTTCATGTAAAAGTATATAGGAGAATATGAAATAATCCAATCTAGACTACTCAACATAGTTTAAATGGAAGATATATGAACTAAAACATTGCATAATGTTAACAAGCACCAAGACATTGTCAAAAGGTGGTTTGACAAGAGGTCTAAAATCAAGGATTTTAGGATTTTAAATCTAGTCTTCTTATGGGATAAGATACCTAAAATATAAGGCATCATGAAAATTTAACTCATGTATGGATTAGGACATTCCAATATCTTAAATCCTAGGTAATAACACATTTCAACTAAAGGACCTCTAAGATAATGATCTTGCTTTTCCAGCAAATGAAAATTTATTGAAATGTTATTTCATGGTTGATCCAACTAGATATGCCTCTAAAATATTTACAGTTATATTAATAAATAAAAATAGATTATGTTTTACACTTTATACAATAGTCATGTTTTCTATCACTTGATTGCTTAGATAGATTCCCTATTTTCTTAGAGTAGTTTCTTGTTTTTGGCATTTGATTTCATAGTTAGTTATGTTTTCTAGGTTAGATTATTAAAATTTTAAAATAATTATGTCAATTTATTATGGTATAATTATGAAATACCTACCAAAATAAATGGGATGAATCAAGAAGAGTACAACTGACATCCACCAAGGTTTGTTTTGGTAGTACTTGAGGTTATGGAATTGAGGTATGTGCCATGATTGAAATTAATTTTTTACTAAATTAAATAAGTTCACTAGGCCTTTGGAATTTAATCTAACATAGACTCTTGAAAATTTATAAATATTTTTCATTTCCAAAGATCAAATGTAATATTAAATTCTAAAACTTGTATGTGAGATAATAAACATTGAGAAAAATGCATACTGGTAGGGACATATTGATAAAAATAAGCCTAGTCAATGGTGATTCCAAACCCTTCTTCTATCTTTTTAAAAATAAATAATACAAAATTATGGAGGAAGGGTGATTCAAGTAATCTTTATTGGGTCTATAGACACCTAGATGGCAGTAGATAAAGGTTTAGAGTGGAATCAAAGGTCTCTTTTGATGTCATGAATGCCTAGCTACCAGTTGAGCAATGCCCAAGATTTATTTATTATTTTTTATAAAAAAAGAAATTAAAATTAAACCTATAGTTTTTATCTATATATCTATCAAAACTCTCATAATAAGGGATAAATGAATCCCACAAAATCACACACAGATCCTAGGAATGAAAAGGGTTAATATGTTGTATGAGGAAGTTAGAGTCTCTTCTACTTAAATGGTCTTCTTATTATTTTATTGTTAGGACTAAGGTTATTTTATGATACAAATGATGAGATATTAGGTTATTAAATACTCTAGAGTATTTCCCCACTAAGTCACCATTTTGTGTGCCTTGACACACCCCATTTTCAAAATTCAAATAGGGACTCCTTATTGTCAAGACATGTTTATTTATGGTCCATATCAACCTTAGGAATTCTAATATTGGTCAAATGTACACAATATTAAGTTTGTTTCTAAAGTATAATTTCATTTCAAAGTTATAAAAGGGAGAAAAAAATCAAATCTTGTACATCATTCATGAATTATCTAATACTTTTGATTTTTTTTTAAAATTTTCAAATGTGTATTCAATATTAGGTTTTGATTTAATATAATAATACAACTAATGAAGTAATTTTAGTGTGTTAAAGATTTTATTTATAGAATTTAGTCCCAAGGTTTCAAATTTTCCTAAGTTCTTATTGGCCAATTTTGGCCTACATATCAAAATTTTCCTAGATGGATTAGTTTTTAGAGGTTTTAGTATGGAGTGGTCAGTTCAGTAGAGTTCCTAATGGAGTAAGTAATCAAATGGATTGGAAGTAGCTCTAAGATTGTAAGGTGAAAAGGATCAATAGGTTCTCATGGTTATCATCACCTTCATGGACATAAAATAGGTTTCATAGGTCTTATAAACTCATTTTGATATTTGAAAGTTCAAGCTTAAGCCTAGAAGAACTAGACCACCACAAACACATCATGTAGAGACAAATAGATTAGTCTAGTTACAGATTTGATAGATGAAATTGATAATTCAACCAAGGCTAAAGAGTTACATGGAAATGGTTTTTTTCATACCTTAAACATTCTCTACAATTTTCATGTCTTAATGAGTTGTCTATCTCAAGATATAAGTTCTCAAAGTTGAACAAGTAGAATGAAACATGCATGGGGATGTCAAGTTAAAGTTGTATCAATAAACTATTTGGATTTAAAAATCCTTAAAAAAGTAATATGTGCACAATGACATCAAATTTAAGCCTCATGAAATAGATTTTTGCATTCAAATGGAAAAAGATCCAACAATGTGTGTTCGATTTTACATCAAAGATCAATGGTGCACTTGCAAGGACATCGTTAGTAGGCCAAAATATATCTATGGTGCAAGTTTAATCATGAGATCAAATATAAATGATGAGTGGTGGGTAAAAAGGTTAGTGGATTTTAAAATAAAATGCATGGGTGAAAAGTGTCTCAAGTATGTTAAACTAGTAGAATATCAATGGATCGTGTTCATTTATATAGAGAAATATTGATGGTGTGCATATTCTCATAGTGTACCAGGCCTTGGAATTAGTTTTTTGGGAAATACATTATTCTAACCATTAATTTCACTCAAGTTTTAGTGATAAATGGTAACAAGCTACTAATTATGGGTAAAATCAAGCTCTTATGGCTCAAAACACAGAGGTACCCATGATGACAAAACTAAAAGAGACTCAACAAGGTCAAATCCTTGATCAAGGAAAAATCCAGTTGGGTTCTACAATGGTGATTTATGAGAAAGAAGAGTGTTATTCACTATTCATTCAATTAATAGGCTAGTTCTAACTAGTCATACATTCTAGTGGCATCAAATACAAGGTTAAAAAGAAGGAACATGGATGGTAACCAAGAAATAGTCAAAGATATTTCTACCATTACTCCTCTAATATCAAATCCAAATGGACCTACTCATATTCCAAAGGTTCCAATAGCTCTAAGGAATCAAAATTAGGGGAATGTCTTTGTCCCTCAAATATCATAAACTCAATGTGTAGTTATGGCTCCTAAAGCACAACCAAAGTTTGGTAGTTCACCCATAAACATTATGGAGCAAATGAAAAGGTTTAGTGTGAGTGTGATAATGTGGGATATTCTCTCCATGCTTGGTCAGGTAGACATCCTCCAAGAAGGGTTAACAAGAATTAATGTTTTTAAGAAATCACTAGTTAAGGAGAATGTGGTTCTCAACAATGCAACCAAGGGACCAAATGAATTTAAATCAAGTAAGATGATCAAAAATCCCTCCCTTATATATTTTAGTGATCAATGGTAATTATTTAGTGCATAATTTATTGGTAGATATTGGGTGTAGTACCTTAGTAATTCCAAAGTCCATAGATGATTAACTTGGTCTAAAATATGAGCCCTAGTATAAAGGAGTTATAAAATTTGATGGTTCTTCCACCAAGCCATCTGGTATCATTAGAGACCTTAACTTGACCTTGCATGCTTGTCCTAGTATCTCAATAGTTCAATATGTGTTGATCCTAGAAGGTACTCTCATTTTTCCCTATGCCTATCCATGGAAATCACTACATATATTAGAGTTTATCTTATATTAGATGGTCCTAAATGACATTCAAAATAATATATGATACCAAAGTATCAATCAAAGCTGAGACTATTGCATAATTCCATATAGAGCCTTATGAGATAGATAGAATATACATCAATTGCACCATCATTTATGAAGATGAATTTATAGTTGGTCAAGAACTAAACACTCACCCTGAGGAGATACCAGATATGCTTTTGGATGAAATAAAAGGACCATCGTTTGGTTGATCCCTTGGAAGGAGTTAAAGAGAGAGACATGGGTGTTTAATACTTACATGAAGAGAATCAATCCATGCCATCCCTTATTGGACCTCAAGAATATCCTAGTGGCTTATGCCAATTCTTATTTAAGGGTTCAAGGAGTAAACATGGAGTGGGTTTAGCTACAATTATATTATCTCCATCTAATGACAAATATTTATCTTCTTACATATTTCAATTTAGTTTCTCTTGTAGTATAATAGAATATGAGGGTCTTATCCATGACCTCCAATGGGCTAGTAAGAGAGGGTCAAACAATTATAAGTTAATGGGGTTAATGAGTTAATATTGCACTAGGTTAGAGGCTATAATATCACCAAACATATCTTTATAAAGTATTAAAATCATAGAGTGTGGGACCTAACTAAGGATTTTGAGGCCTTTAACATTGAATTAGTACTAAGGAACCAAAATCAACATGCTAACAAATTGGCAATTATGGGAGCTCAATTTGATATCCCAAATGAGTTAAAAAAACCAAGGTGTAGCCACATGTCAAAGTGGTGGTAAGACCATCGGTACTAGACAATGAAGCTCATTGGTAGGTCTTTGAGAATGACAAGAAAATTGCCTATTTCTAAAAATAGGAATCAAAGTTCTCCATAAACTAGGAAAATTTTTAACATTGGTATGAGGAGAGAATTATTCAAATGAGATCTAACAACCTTCATAAAGGGCTTGTCACCCTTGAAGGTCTTTTCTGTGAGGGAAATCTTATGAGAAAAGACAAGGTAGTGATGTAAACAAATGAAGAGAACTATGGAGTCCTTATCTTCAAAGATAAAATCCTCAAGCTTGGGAAGGTAAGCACTAAAGCTGAGAGGCATGCTTACATAAATATTTGTAAATAATATGTAGACATATTTCCTTGGGAATATAATGACCTAAGATGCTTGGATCCTAAGCTGGCCCAACACACTATAGAACTAGAGGATAATGCCAAGCTTGTCAGGCAAAAGAAGAGACCTATAAATCCCAAAATTGAAGATCTTATGAGGAAAGAATTGACCAAATTAATTGAATCTAAGGTCATCTTTCCCATTAATCACTCCTCATGAGTAGCCAATTTGGTACCTATGAGGAAAAAGAGTAAGGAAATTAGACTATATTGACTTCAGGGATCTGAATAGGGTCTCTTTGAAAGATCACTACCCTTTACCATCCATGGAGTAAATACTTCAAATAGTTGTTGGTTCAGAACGTTTTTTTCCTTTTGGTTGGGTATTTAGGTTATAACCAAGGGCTGGTAAGAGAAGAAGATTAATATAAGACTAACTTCACCACCAAGTGAGGCATATATGCTTACCAAAAGATGATTTTTGGATTGTCAAATGTTGGGGCCACTTTCCAAAGAGCCATGGACATGGCTTTCTAAGGGTTACTAAATCATATGGTACTAGTTTACCTAGATGACATCACAATTTTCTCCAAGATGGCTAGTGAGAACATGGACCATCTAAGGTTTATCTTCCAAAGATGTAGAGAGTATGTATCTCTTTAAATCCCAAGAAATGTGTGTTTATTGTTCATGAAGGTAAAATTTTGGGTCACATTGTATAAAATGAAAGACTATCCATTGAACCTAATAAAATAAGTTCTCTCTTAGCACTCTCTTTACCTAAGCATAAGAAAGGAATCTATAACTTCCTTGGGAAGATAAAATTTGTGATAAGGTTTATACTTGGTTTTGCAAACCTAGTCAAACACATCACTACCATGTTAAAAAAGAGACAAGTGTTTTCTTGGTGAAATGAAGATAGGGTAGCATTCAAGGCCATTAAACAAGCCATTACCAAAGCACCCTAACTCATGAATACTAATTTCTTAAAGGATTTCATATTGTACACCTTTACCAACATTGACAACATATCAACTATGTTAATGTAGAAGAATAATGAAGGACTTAAGCAACTAATTTAATTTTTTAGTCAAGGGTTGGAGGGGTATGAGGTAAAGTACACTTTTATATAAAATTAGGTTCTTGTAGATTTAAGAAGCCTAAAAAATTTTAGGCTTATTCTTTTCAACAACAAGATTCATCTTATGGTGTCCCATCCTGGGGTAAGGGACTTTTTCTTCAACAAGGATTTGAATGAGAAAAGAGAAGACTAGATTACCAAGGTCATGGATTATGATGTGGAGATCAAAGTCACCAAGATGATAAGAGGAAAAGGATTATGTAATCATATGGTATATCTCTAAGAAGATAAATAATTTATTTTGGTGACACAAGATAACTCATAAATAGATGCACCTCTACTTCAAACTAGCTAGCTCCAAGACATGACACATTTATTGATGATAGGAGAATGACATAAAGGTTTGGATAGAGAAAAAATAAGGTATTTCAAGCTTCAATCCATACCTTATGCATTGGTTAATTGTGTTTTTTTATAAGGGACCTTAATGGGGTACTTCTTAGGTGCATTGATGACAATCAAGAGACAAAGCTCTTAAAGCAGTTTCATGATCGACCTATAGGAGGCCATTTTAATCCAAGAATAATAAAAAACGTAATGAGAGATGGTTATTACTAGCCCAACCTCTTCATGGATTCCTATGTATGGGTTAATAAATGTCAAAAATGTGATCTATTTTTAGGAAAACAAAGATTAGTAGCTCTTCCATTCAACCCAATCTAGGTGGAGAAACTCTTTATGCAATGGGGGTTAGACTTCATAGGGATGATAAATACACCTTCAAGTGTAGGAAATAAATGGGTTCTGACTAAAATTGACTACTTCACTAGGTGGGTGGAAGTAATTGCCTTGAAATAAGCCAATGAAATAGTAGTATTAGATTTCTATGATAGCATAGTATCTAAGTTTGGTGTCCCAACTACTATAATATAAGATAATGACTTAGATTTTTTTTGTATAAATATAAGTGAATGGGAACTTAAGATAGGCATATAGCTCAGTACATCTTCTAATTACTACCCTCAAGGTAATGGATTAGTAGAGTTCACAAATAGGAAATTGATAAGGATTATCAATAGAAATTTGGAGAAAAATTATAGAACATGGCATAAAAAACTAAGGATAGCCTTATGGGCTAATAGAGTGACTCCAAAAGTTGTCCTTAACAATTCTCCATATGTCATTGTATATGGAAGGGAAGATAAATTTCCCATTTCTCTTAAACTACCTACCTTGGAGTTATCCCATCAGCTTCAGTTAATGGAGAGTGAGCCTATGAATGTGAGGATGATAGAACTCATAGAGCTTGAAGGAACTAGGGACCTTAAAATGAAGACATTAGAGTCACATCAAGCTCAGGTCAAGAAAGCCTTTGACAAGAGATCCATATCAAGGGACTTTAAAGAAGGGGATTTAGTCCTCAGGGGAGACTTAAATAAGGCCAAGCTAGGAAAACACACCAAGTTTGATAGATTATAGAGAAGTACTTCTTTGATTGATTGATGCAAACAACATAATGATTTCCACATTACCCAACTAGATGGAGAGGTATTACCCATCCTTGTTAATGGAATTCATTTAAATCTTTATTATTAAAAGATTTTATAGCTATTGTATGATATTATAACATATTAGATTAGTTTTTAATGCTTTCCTCTAAGTGTCTTATGCACATTTACTTTTAGTTGTGTGTCTCCCTTTCAATAAGTGCCTTGGGCATAGTTTTTGTTTTGTTTATTTTTTGGTCCTTCTTGTTTCAAGTGAAGGTTTTCTAGAAAAGGGGTTAGACTTGAGTTAGTTTAATGAAAATTGAGGGAAAAGACTGATTCTTGATGCCTAATGGACCAATTTAAGGCCACTAATATTTGTATAATAGGCACAAAAATCTAGGATGTCACCATAAATATTGGCCAATTTTGGCCTACATATGAAAATTTACCGAGATGGATCAATTTCTAGAGTTATCGGTATGGAGTGGTCACCTGAGTAGAGTTATTAATTGAGTAAGTGATCAAATGGCTTGAAAGTAGGTCTAGGATTGCAAGGTGAAAAGGATCAGTAGGTTATCATAGCGATCATCACCTTCATAGACATAAAATAAGTTTCACAGGTCTTAGAAATTCATTTTGAGCCTTGAAATTTCAAGCTCAAGCCTAGATCAACTAGACTGTCACAAACACATCATGTAAAGATGAATAAATTAGTCTAGTTACACATTTGATAGATGCACTTAAAAATCCAAAAAATTTCAAAGAGCTACATGGATATGGTGATTTTCATGCCTTGAACATTATATTCAAGTTTCATGTCTTGACAAATTATCTATCTCAAGATCTAAGTCCTCAAAGTTTACTAAGAAAAATGAAACATGCATGGAGATGTCAAGTTAAAGATACAAAAATTAATTATTTGGATTTAAAAATACTTAAAAAGTAAGATGTCTATGGGGAAATCAAATTTGAGCCTCATAAAATATCCTTTTTTAATCAAATCAAATAAGATCTAATGGTGCACATTCGATCATGCATCGAATATCAATGATGCATATGCAAGGATATATTTAGTGGGCCCAAATAGATCTATACTACACATTTAATCATGTGATCAAAGATCAATGGTGAGTGGTGGTTCAATAGGTCAGTGGATCTTAAAAGTAAATTTATGGGTGAAAAGTGTCTCAAGTATACTAAAATGGTACAAGATTAATGGATCACATTCATTTGCATAGAGAAAGATCGATGTTACATGTAAGGTCAAAGATTCAAAAGTGCCTAGAGAAAGATCAATGGTCAGTGTTCAATCATAATCAAAGATCCAATGGTGAATGGTAACCTGATGACATTACTGGGTCTAAGCAGAGCAATGATGTGTGATTCATTGTGTAAAATTATAATGATGACCAATGTTAAAATTCAAAACTATGAGCTTTTAATGGAGATAAAATGCAACCTAAGGTCAAACCATGGCAAATATTTCAAAGGATAACATTAAAGCTCAGTCAAGACCTCTGTTGGAGGATTGAGAGCATGTAGACTCAATTTTATTTTATTTTAAACATCATGTACAATAAGTCCTTATATTCCACAAGTTTTAGATGCAGAATAGGTCTATTTAGACCTAATATGGTTTAGGAAAGAAGTTATGTAGTCTGTAAGATATTCATCAATATATTGACTATAGGAAAACCAATAATTGGATTAGTTTAAATCTATATTAAATATCTATATTCAGATTGGACTAGATATAAACATAAATGAGGTATGGTAGGGTATCTCATCCTTTAACACAATCATATATCTAATAAATTGGAACCTATGGCCACTCAAAGCATATAAGGTGATGGCTTTGTTAGGATTATAGATATGAGGATTTTGTTCTCATAAATAGGTCAAGTGGAAGACAACATAAAGTCATGAGATAGAGAATTTGAAATATCCCAAACTAAATTTGGATGCAAATTCTTTTCAAAACTAATTTCAACTACTTGTAGGGATTCAGTCAAATGGAATAACCATATCCAATGATAATACAAGATAATGATATAAATCTGAATGCAATTGATAATACAGTCCAGATAACATAAAATAATACAAATATGGTCTCCAAACCAAATTATTCTAGAAAACTAGCAAAC
This sequence comes from Torreya grandis, assembly GCA_037957365.1. Classification (NCBI taxonomy): domain Eukaryota; kingdom Viridiplantae; phylum Streptophyta; class Pinopsida; order Cupressales; family Taxaceae; genus Torreya; species Torreya grandis. The sequence goes on along the minus strand of JARHVA010003032.1, from coordinate 199,671 downwards.
TGGAATAAAAAACTTGGATTTGTGTGGCTCAGGTTGTTATGTCCAAAAAAACACAGTCATCGACGTTGGTTATCCTGTCGACGTCGGTCGATAAACTGCCATCATCAGTTGCCTAGTGGTGATCTCTACCTACTGGTGACTGTCTGCCTACCGATGTCGGTCACTAATCGGCCGATGTCGGTCACTAATCGGCCGATGTCGGTCTACCTGCTGATGTCAGCCTCTATACTACCCTGCGGCCTGCAACTACGAACTGTGCCCTTCTTCACTTTCCTGAATCCACTTGTATGGCTTGGTACCAATCTGTGCAAATTTTGTACAGCACCTGATCTAAAGATCTATATATATAAATCAAATCTAATGAAATAAATACTTGGAAACCTCTGTAGATGTTGAAAACCTGATATATCTAGTGATTGACCTCTGAAGCCCCAGATCTGATCAATAAGCACAATATGAATTCCGTCACGAATCCACCCCTGTAAAGAGCTAGGTTCTCATCCAAATCTTCTCCAATCTATTGAAGGTTTGTGTCCTCAGAGATTTTAGCTGAATCACAGATTCAAGCTTCACAATACTCAAAATATTTTAGCAACAAAAAGATATTCCAAATGCTTTGCCCTCAGCTTATTTTAAAGGCTCCCAGGAAACTTCTAGAAGAAGTCAACTTTATTTAATATGTTATTTTTCCATATTAATTAAAATTAATTAATTAAAGTCATCCTTTTGAAGCAGTATTAATTTTGGACAACTTAAATTAATTAAATCACTTTCTCAAAATTTTGGGGACATTACAAAATTAGCACTGAATTGATTAAAATATGGTGGAGCATTCATAAAATGTTTTATCTCAATTAATGATCATGGATGGCATGCTCCCCCTCTTTCCCCCTTTCTCCTATATCTCATATTATTTTCTACTTGTAAGCTCTCTTTCACTTTTGATAAGAAATTATCTCTAAATTATATAAGAGTGGAGACTCTCATTTGATAAGGATATACCCTATCAAAACTTGTATGAAATACCTCTTGAATCTAATAAATAATTTATTTACCTATCTCTTTTTTTTAACTATGTTTAGTGATCTTGTGCATGATGGCATTGTGAAGGATAATCTTCCATGCACATTGTCCTTCTTTCTTACCTATAATAGAGTGTTTTCTAGTTGATTTTAGGTCTACATTTGTGATATTTTTTCCATTAATGTGAGCTTAGTGTGATTCTTAGAATTCCTTCTGGTTTCATTCATTTCTTCCTAAACCTAGTTTATGAAATACTTATATAATTACCTAGATTTTGATATTGTGTGAGCTAGTACTATCTTATGCTTCTTCAGTATACATTTGAAGCATATGAGATCCTCATTTTAATTTGGTACATCTCCTTATTAGATTTATTATAATCCTTACTTCCCCCTTTTTAACCCTTTTCTTAGTATAATCATTAATTTAGGTGATCCATTAAGAAGAAGATGGCCTTCTCTAGAGGTCCAACCCCACCATAGGTGACCCATAACCTAGGGTTGTTCCCATAGTGTAGCTCAATTAGAGAGAGCCTAAATAACTCTCCCCAATAGTGTATATTGATGCTACAATAGTTTCCAAGATCATAAAATTTGTCTTCATCCCATTCACTCACCACTAACCATATTTATAATAAAAGTATTCTATGTCAATCTGATCATCCAAATTCACAAGATCATTACATGTGGTAACATCTCATTCACTTGTGACATTTTGATTTCAAATTACATTCAATTTTTGGGTCACCATGAGCCATCCACATTTCAAAATATCATAAACTCAAAATTCATCCATTTTCATGAAGTGTTCCAATTCCCTCATGTTCCCAAAACCTCGAGATTGATCAACATGGTAATATCTTAGTCACTTAGAGCACGAGGGAATAAAATACATAGTAAATATTTAAAAGTTTCTTAATACCTAAATACTTCTCCACATGGTGACATCTCAGTTACTCAAAGTTTGTGGGAAGAAAATATAGTTAATATTAAAAAAATCTTGGACTCCTAATATTAGGCCAAGTGGAAAAATATTATTGACCCAAGACCTAAAATATTAAGGCAAGTCCAATATATTCAAGGTTCTAAATTAGATGAGTAACTAAGATCATGACCTTTGGCATAACCCCATTCACTTGGGCCTTATCATTTATAAATAGACTATAAGAATATTATTTTCTATGGAATTCTAAGAGCTATCAACATGTCACCGTCTCAAAAGTTAGGGGCCTAATAAGATAAAGTACAATGCTAAAAATTTTAAGTCTTGGAGTTAATGAGAACCATCCATGTGGTGTAATATCAATGAATAAAATATTGTCAATCAAAGGTACATAGCCATAATTCTATTTTCTATCAAATTTTGAGAGTCATCCACATTTTATCATCTCAAATCTTAGAACCTATTAGGAGGAAGGTACAAATGAAAAATAAAAAAAATATTTAGGGTTTTTATATTGTTCCATGTGGAACCATCTCAAACATGAAAATCCTTTAGGAAAAGTTACGTAGTTTAAATTACAGAGCCTCAAGTCCTTGATATCATAACATGTGAAAAAATATCGTAAGTCATATCTCATAGGGCATATAAAGTATAATTGCAAATTTGAAGATCCTCAAATAAATGAGATTAAAACATGTGTCATAATATTATAGAAGCATTACTAGAATATAAGTGTGAGATTTTAAATCTAGGAAAAATATGAATAAGTGGGGAATGGACACCTATTTTAAAGTGATGACTGAGCACTTAGAATTAATGAAAAGTCACCACATGGTAGAAAAGACACCGACCAAATTTGACTTGTTAGTTTCAAATCAAAATGAGAAGCAAAGCTAAAGTCCATTGATGCATTAAATTCACATGAATTTTGCATTCAAGTCTCAATTTTTAATTAATATATGAAAAATCCTAAGATTATTAAATCACTTTGACATTAATAAATGAGCTAGAAATTGTGTATTTTAGCCATCAAGCCCCAAGAGTCCTAATTCTTCTACTATAAAATTCATGAATTAATCTAACTAAGCTTGATAGAAATTATAAAATACAATAATGGATTGTTCATCATGAGTAGCTAACCAACCTCCTTATTATTCTATCATAGGAGAAACTAAGTACTTAGACATATTTTTAAAAAAAAGGGTATTATCATTTTCCCATTACTCTGTTATCTAGGATTAAATAGACCACATTAAACCAAATTCAACCTAGGATAAGCTATATAAGTATGAAAAAAATATACATGGATGATTTGATACCATTTAAAATAGTGATATTACATAATGCAATTGTGAAATCTGAGGTAATGCCATAGATTGACATACTTCATGATTTATTTCTCAATGGCACTATTATTAGAGACTATTTGCACTTTAGACTCCATATAAATTTGGTTGATTATATATTTGGGGATTATTTTGAAAAGTATTTTTGCCTACCAATTCCCAAAATGAATTATATCTAGGTCACAACCAATGCACGGTTAGACCATAACATAGTTGAGGGCAATCTCAAATAGTGGTTGGTAAAGGGTGAGAAATTGAAATTTTGATGGATTGTCTCTTTTATGATATCAAATTTAATCTAGGCATTATGATATCCATGGATTTTTTGAATATATTGTTATGTACATAATGATTAGGTTCCCTTTCTATAAATAATTGGGATTTTATAAAAAATCATGGCACTTAGAGAGGTTATTAGTGTTCATCTTAGGGAATAAATGTTTAAATTCAATGAGATGAAATATGATGAAAACTTATACATGATTTCTTATGTAGTAGATGCAATCACGTGGACAATGCACATAAATTATGGGCAACCCTAGGAGCCATCTATATAATATGTGAACAACATGGTTTGTGATGACTTTTTCCTACTCCATGCCTACAAATTTAGAAGGCAAATAAATAAAATTAGAGGATAAATATACCCATTGATTTACCAATCCATTTATGGGTCCTCCATACATAGGCTTTCTAAAAATATAAGATGTAGTATTATGAATATGGAAAAGTAATGGTATTATCCTAACTATACTATAATTACGATAGATGGAACCATGGATCCTCTAATAAATTTACCTATTTTATCCTTGAAAAAGTGGTAAAATAAAAAATATATTTATAAATATATAACAATATGGATGATTATTTAGCTACTAAGCATCGAGGGTCCTATCATAAGACCCCTCTGAGCATTGGCTAGATGCAATATTTGATGAAAAGGCACCTCAATTCAGTTAGAAATATTATAACCCACTATGGGTTGAGTCAAACATAATTTTTGGATTGAGATGATAGAAGTAGGGTTAGGCAATACCTCAATGACCTTACAAATAAGGGGGTCCATATCTCTTATGGTCATAAGAGCTATGAGCATGATCCAATCTTTATGAATGTTATAGATGATTCTAATGTTTATAATCAAATAATCAACATAGAATGATTATTGTGGTATCCCACATAATTTAATATAATACTTCAATCACAAGATAAACAGAAAATAAGATATTAAATGAAGTAAACAAGGCCCCAAACCATCAATAGCCCTAGCCTCGGGTTTAATTATCACCCAAACAAGGTCATCCCTCCTACCCTAAATAAATGGCAGCTATCCCAAAGGAGGAAGGTTCCCCTCAGTGGAGGTAGATCCCAAAATAAGAAGGAACATCATTAAGGGACTTCCAATCCCTCAATGAATAGTTACAATGCATTCTTTTGTGGTAACTACAATAGCTTCATCTCCTATAAGTGGACAAGTGGGAGTATTTTCTTTGGTACCTTTAACCCCATTGAGTACTATTCAACATGTAAGTATCCCTACATTCTTGAAAAATTATTTTTTACTAGTGCCTTCTATAATTTATCTCATCACCCTCAACATCTCTACTAACACCTTATATAATTCCAGTGCATGCACCTCCCATTTATCCTATTATTTCTATTTCACTTCCACCTTCCATTGATGAAGTCTCTTCATCACCCACTCCATCCACTTTATGGAAAGTATTTATAACTACTAAGGCATCCATTATCACTTATAAAAGGAAGCCTAAGAAACCTCTAGTTTTACCTTCAAGTGTGAGAATAAAATAAATACCTAATGAACACCCATTTTATAAAGGGGGTCATCCGTATAAGGAATCAAAAGAGGAAAAAGAGGAATTAAAAGGAGGAGAAAAATAAATGGATAATATCTATCCCTACATTCTTGAAAATTTATTTTTTACCAGTTCCTTCTATAATTTATCTCATCACCCCCAACATCTCTACTAACACCTTATATAATTCTAGTGCATGCACCTCCCATTTATCCTATTATTTCTATTTCACTTCCACCTTCCATTGATAAAGTCTCTTCATCACCCACTCCATCCACTTTATGGAAAGTATTTATAACTACTAAGGCATCCATTATCACTTATAAAAGGAATCCTAAGAAACCTCTAGTTTCACCTTCAAGTGTGAGAATAAAATAAATACCTAATGAACACCCATTTTATAAAGGGGGTCATCTGTATAAGGAATCAAAAGATGAAAAAGAGGAATTAAAAGGAGGATATAAATAAATGGATAATATCTAGGTGTTAGATAGTGATTAAGAGGACAAAATGTGGGGAACTAAATAAGAGTGGGTGTCTAGAGAAGATAAAAATCCTAAATAAGAAACATATTTATCTAAGGAAATAGATGAAGAAGAATCTTGAGATACATAGATATTTGGAGAGGAAGGAATATAACAAGAAAAGGATGACTCAACATCCATTTAATTATTAGTAGAAGACAAGGCATTAGAGTTAGACACAAAATATGTGATGAGAGAATCCCTTACTCTAGGACTTACTAATGTGCTTGCAACCACAAATCCTAGTCCTCCTAAAACTTATATTTCAATATCATCTACTCTAGTAAAAGTATAATATACTATCCAAAGTACATATATTATTATTAATGAAGAAAGATAGAATCTAAATAAGGTAATATCTTCCCTTGATTCCTCCACTATAGTATTAGATTATTAGATGATTAATTTTCCATCTACTCATTCAATTAATACCCCACTCTCTCCCTATGAGTCACTATAAGAATATTTTTATAAGATTAAATCATTATATGCTCATGCTTTTGCTGACAAAGCTGCTCAACAATCTTCTAATTACTTGCATTATTTAATTCATTCAACCATGACCCCAATAATTTCCAAACCCTAGGATAATAATAAGAAGGATAATTTTGAGTATTTGGTGTTAGTCTCCATTTTTAATCCTCAAAATCCACCTAGATCATCCACCCAATTGGAATTTTCTATTTCTTAGTCCACTCAAACTAAATCTTCTATAATGACACTCATAAGAACTCTAGCGTAGAAAAAAATGTGGTGGTGACTACAACCCTTAATGGAGTAGGGTCACTCTTGCACTGCCTTAAATTCTATCCAAATAAGTCCTTGTTGGGCCCCTATTTTGACTAAGTATGGATCCATGCCAACTTGATAGACACCTCATCACAAGGAAATCATTTGGTATGATTGTTATTTTGATATTTTTTACACTAGCTAGAGGAATCAATGCACACCTTGTGCCAATTAGTAGGTAGCTAAATAATGCAATGATTTCTTAGGAATATTAAAGGAGTGGTAGCATGTGGTGATCACAACACAAATATTGTAAGGTAATGGAGCTAGTGTAATGATTTCTAAAAGCTCTAGCTTGATAACTAGCATGTGGAACTCCACCCTAGAAAAGGGTAATCCTGTAGCCTATAAAAGAAAGCTCAAAATAGTAAATAGATAGATGCAAATGGATGCAGTGAAGATCTAAAAAATTAGCCCTAGATATAATGGTCATCATTAATATTAGAACTATCTCAGATGCCATAATGGCTCTGTTTGTGTAAGCCTAAGCTCACATATGAGCCTTTAGGTAGATAATTAGTTTAGAAAAGCTTGTACTCTATCATGTATACTCTATTTAAAAATATGAATTGTGTTCTATATTTGAAGCTTGAAGTAATGAAGAAGAGTGGTTGCGGTAATACATGGTGTCCTTTTATTGAATGTCTTTCACTTTGTTATTGAATTGGAAAATAACTATAATAGTTATAAAGGGTTAATTTTAATATATGAATGTTAATTTTAGGCAAGCTTTTGGTTCAAATCATCAATGGTGTCCTTGTGTAAAATATGACATTAGCCTACTTTGTATAAATGGCCTAAGTATAGATAACAACCCACACCTAGTGATGTTATCCTTGTATAAAGCATGAGCCTAGTATGAAATTTATCTAAAGCATCTCATTGACCTCTTGAATTACTAAATGATGATAAGATTAGTGAAACAAAGGTTTACACCCTTGAGACAATATAACCACCCAATATAGGCTTGCACCTGTAGACCATCAAAGTTAGCCCAAAAATGGTTTGCACCATTAAATCTACCAAAGCTATTATGGATATGACCAAGCCCATAAAGAATGAGTTTTGCCATGGCATAACTAACCTAATGTGGGCCTTAATTCTTTATATACTATGCTTTAAGTGAGTGAATAAGGCTTTTGCCTTATGGTAATTGATGTCAATGTAGTTGAGTGAAAAATGTTGAGTGTTACAAGAATATATCATGCTTGTGCCTAGTTATAATAAGTATACAAATAAATTAGACAACCAGATAAGTGCATGACCCCATGAATAAATGAAGTGACCCACTTTTATATAACATTTTGGTTCTATTATCAGTACCCATATTAAATTTTATTGTTGTAATGGTGCAATATAACAATATTCTGACTCTCCCTCAAGAACATTGAGCACTAGCTACAATAGGTGGAAGATAGCTTTACACTAAATCATCCATCCTATAAAGGACAAAAACCAAAAAAGTGGGTCCAAAATAACTTTTATGATGCTCTATATGAGGTCTTCTTTTATGAACTGCCTGGGTATATGTACTGATGGTTGGCTACCTATGTAACCCATAGAAGATGAAGTTATGGATAATGCCTTAAGTGGATGACAAAGTTCCTAGAGAGGTTTAAAAATATAGATGCCACTTAGACTAGAAATATAAATAAATGGTATTAAGGGGCACTAAATAGTTATGTTCTTGAGTTTTTAGTGTCAACATACTCCTACCTTAAAGAAACAAATCATCAATTTCTATGTGAACCCAAAGGCACATTTTTGAAAGATTTTGGTGTAGAGATTAAGAATCTGATAGTGGATTATGGATTTGAAACCATGAGAATGGAAGAATAAATTCCTTTCATGTATGAGCAGTATAACAAGGAGGAAGGATTTGAGTGAGGATACCTCTAGACCATTATGTGTTTTTTTGCCAAAATAGAGAGAAAGTTCAAATGTACCAGCTCGACCAATGTTATCTTTGTAGACTGGGCAATAGACCATAGGAAGTGTCTCAACACCACAAGTTATTAGTACAACACCATCATCATCTATGGCACCAATAATAATAATAATAATAATAATAATAATAATAATAATAATAATAATAATAATAATAATAATAATAATAATAATAATAATAATGGGACCAATGCCTAACCCACTGGCTAGAGGTATTGGAGGGCCACCACCAAGACAAGTATTAGGGGGACAAGTGCCTTAGATGCTAGTTGCCCCCCATCATAAATATATTATGAGATGGCCATGAACCTACCAGAGTATCACAACATGGAAAATGTTGTAGAGAATGTACTAAGATGTGAAATAAAATGGCATGATTGAAGTATAACCTAGTGATGAAACCTATCCTTACACAGCTCTGTAACCATCAGATTTTGAACTAACTTCTTATACAGGCCTATTTAATACAAGCATTCCTTCTAGCCCTATTTACCCTAATTTTTAACCATAAATATTTAAAAGTTAACTAAATAATGAAAGTAAAACCATTTATAGATACCCATTAAGCCCTTCTATAACATACTGAAAAATCTCCTGAGGTTACTTTGTACGGAATTGTACTTCCTTCTTTAAGCCCTGTTCTAATTAGCCCTCCTTGAATACAAAACACCTTGTCTAGAGTAAAGTACGGACTTTATAATCAAATAAATCACCATTAAAGATACCAATTATCTTCTTATAGGTGAATAAAATGTTTTTTGGTGCACTTCTTTGGAGAAATCCACTTTTCCTATATTGGCCTATACTCTTCATCTCACATGCACCTAGAATCCACTTGGCAATTGTTATTTTCCATAATTTTCCATATTTTGTCACCTTGAAACCACTTCCAACAGTTTTATAACATCATAAATGGTAAAATTACAAAGTTTCAAGAGTTCTCAAGCTTTAAAACTCATTTTAAGGGTTTGAACCTAATTCAGAATTTTCCCATGACAGTCACAGGCCGAGAGCTTATTATTTTTTATGGGAGTGTTTTAGCTTGTTTCAAAGGTTAAAATAAATTTTATAGGGTCTGTATTAGTTCCATAAACCTTCTCCAATCATCCTCCATGTTATATCAACCTTATAAGCTTGCCAATACTCAACAACTCAGTGTCTTTTGACTGTAATTTTTATAACAGTCAACAGGGTTCTTAGTTTCTTTTCTATTTCAATGATTAATAGAATTTAAAGAGGATTTAAAAACATTTCAATATATTACATGACTTCAAAATTCCATACTCATATCAAAAATGGCCTTATCAATCCATTTACCTTGCAACACATACAAATCTCTTAACTTTTCCTGCATACTGTCACCTACAGGCCTGAATTCTAACAGTTGGAGTTTTGAGATATCAAAGGGATTTATAAGCCTTTTTATTCTTCATTTAGGTTTATAATTTACTTATATACCTATCTCCATACCATTATGAACTTCATTCAACCATTTTCACATGGGGTTTTCTTAAGACAGTGGGTTGTATTTTTAAATTCCTGAATATCTTGTTTAGGCCTGTTTAGGCTTCTTTTAGCTTTCAAATATCTTAAGACCTTTTGTTCACATAAATACCAGTTTTAACTTACTCCCAACATAAAAAATAAACAGTCTCTCTTAATATTCCATAGATAATCATCATACACACACTTACACAGGACTGTTACCAGAATTTCATAAAGAGACCATAACATGAAACAAAACATTCATTCTTTCTTTCATAGATCAATAGAAGACTTAAAATTTAATACCAGATTCAATATCCATGTTCCATGGCTTTCAAAGCCTTTATTTCTCCTTCAAACATTCTCTACTGATCCTTCTCTTTCCTTTAACATTTATTGAGTGAGGTCCTCCCTCACTAGTTCTTTTCTCTATCCTTCATTCTATCTTCTTCCCCTTGAATGAGAGGGCTTTTCCTCTCTGTCCTTCTTCACTTATACACCCCTCTCATACTCTCTTCTCTTCTCCTTATTTTTCCATAAAAATGAATTTTTTTTTGTTTTCTTTCTTTTCAAGTATCTCTCTTCCAACTTCTACGCCCAAATTGGGCTTAAGGCAAACAAAAGACTGTTTTTAAGTTTTAACAATTTACTAATGTTGAAAATAGTTTCAACCATTTCCACTTTATTTCCTCAACAATATAAAAATCAATTTTCACCTTTTTAATTTTCAATTTTTACCATTACATTTACTCTTAAGGTGAAATTTTGAAATCTCACACAATTTGGAGGGAAAACCAAAATTTGAATTTTCATGCTAGAATTTCATTTGCATTTGCAACTAGTCCTCCATGGTGCTATTGTAGATGCTCTTGCATCATACTCTCCCTCTAGAAAAGATTTGAACCTTAGTTCAAATTTCATGCTTCCTCCATGATTTAGCCTTCACTCGTATACCTGGATCCAAGGTCTTGTTGTCAATGCTTATCTTTGTTTGAAATAGTCTTTGTCTTTCATCTTGTTGTTCTTCCTCTTTTGGTATGTTCTTCTCCTCATCTCTTTCTTAGCTACCATCTCCCACTTCCACACTTCTTATTCTTCATATATGTCTTCTAGTTCTTCTTGTTGTTCCTCTTTTTTCATGAGCTTCTCCAAGGACTCATGTATGTCATTTACTTCAGCAACCTTCATACCTGCATACAAAACATCAAAAGCCACCTTAGAATCAAAATCTTTAGGCCATGAAGCCTCTTGGCTGTCTCCATGCTCTTGTTCCTTGACCAAAACTATCTTTGTCTCTTCACTCTTCTGCTCTTTTCTTGCTTCACTCTTCCCAATGCTGTCTTCACCATGGCTTGTACCTTCCTTCATTTCTCTTGAATTACCAAATAGCTCCTCCAACATCTTCAACTCTTCCTTTAGTAAGATCTCATCTATCTCACTATTTTCTTCATCAAACTTGGGCTGATCACTCACAAGGATTACTTGCCCTTTACCTCTTATCTCATCTTTTCTTAGCTTATCTTCACATAAACTAACTTTTTCATCAACATCAATATACTCATCAAATACAATTGTAGTGTCCTTACCTTCTGTCTCCTTGCTTTCTTCAATCTCTGCTTGAAGCCATCTTGTTTGTTCTTGCCTCAATTCATTTTCCATCCTCTTGGAACTCTCTCCTTGCTGTACATTAGTTTTCATAGACATTTTCCATTCCTCATTTCTCATGAAAGGATCATTAATTAATTCAAACACATCATCATAAACCAATTGTTTACCTTTTACCTCTTTGGTATACCTCTCAAGCATCCTGTCTTCATGGAATGATTCTTCCATACTCACCATCTCTCCTTCATTCTCTTGGCTGCTCAAATCACCTTCAATCCTCTTCCATTGACTTCTTGGTGTTGCTATCTCAATACTCACATCTTTTCTCTTTGCCTTCTTAGGCACCCATACTTGTTTCTCCTTCTTACCATTTCTCTTCTCAAGCCATGTAGGCATCTTGCATCCTAGATCTTGTACCAACACCTCCTCTTTCTTGGGAGTTTGCTTCATCCACCATTTAGGCATCACATATCCATGGTTAATTGGAAACTTCACCTTTCTCTTTGCTTCTCTAACATGCATATCAACAATTTCATGCTTATAAGACAAATCAGTTTTTGAACTCACCTTTACCTCCTTAATGGGCTGCTCCATTAATTCTTTGACTTGCATAACTTCTTGATTATTTGTGATTTACTCTTTCTTTATGCTTGGCTGCTCTCTTTCTTCTTCTTGGCCTTCAATGGCATCATGGAATTCAGCTTCATCTTCCATCTCTTCTCTTTCTTGTGTGGAATCATCAATACCTTTCTTATGCATTAACCAATGCATCTCTTCTTCTTTATCAACAGCAGCAAACTTACTTCTCTTTCCTCTTACATATTCCCTTGTGTACTTGGTGTCTTCTCTTGCACCAACCTATTCACTCTCTAAGGCCCTTCTCTTGACCTTCATAAGGCTGCTCATACCTACAATTACCCATGAAAAAATAGCATTAGAGATAAAAACAAGAGACCACAAGGTCCCTATGATTGCTCTCTTCATCAACACTCTCATCTTCTCAAGTGCTCTTCCTAGCACTTCATCTTTTCTTTCTTAACTTCTCTTATTCTCCACAATGAGAACCTTCTTCACAACTTCTCTTTATTTTTTCTCACTGGGCAACCTTCTTATCTTCTTCAAGCCTCTATGGGCTTCTCTTTTCATGGCAATCTTCTTTTGCCTTCTCCTTTTCCTTAGGTGATCTATTGGCCACTTCAACCTCTTCCTCATTGGCCATACCCATGCTTGTTTGTCCATCTACATCCAAGACTCATATCTATCTACAAACTTGGCTAAATCTCTCTTCAAATTAGTAATCTCTTTATCAATTACAAAACTATTCATACCTTTGATGCTTGCTTTCTTCTTGGTGCCCTCATGTACCTTGCTGCTCTGCAGTGCCTTCAACAACACTTCCATCTCTGAGATCTTCACCCAAGTATTTTCCACCTTGGTCTCTTGATCCCTTGTCTCACCCAAGCCTTTCTCCTTGACTGGTCTTTTGACAATCTCCTTGATCTCACCTAGGCCTTTTGCATCCTAGTCTTTTGATCCTTCTCTCAATCCTGCAGCAATTCTTTATACAACAATTCAGCAAATACAAATCATGAATCCAAGCTTACCTTACTTTGGATCTTCTTCTTGAGCATCCACTATGCTCTTCTTCTAGAGCTTCTCCAAGCTTCAAACTCCATCCTTTACCTCACCTAAGTCTATTTCACCTTAGTCTTTTGGCAAACTATCCAAGCTTCTTCTTGGATCTTCACTAAGCCTTCCTTGGCTTCTTCTCTTTTTAAGCCTCAATGGTTTGGCTGCCTTGAACCTGCAACTCCTTCAATTGATTTCTTCTCAACAAAATAACTTAAATCAAATAGCAAAATTATTCATACCTTTTCTCCCTAGGGTCTTCTAGTGCTTGTCCTGCTGATCCTCTTACCAAATCTTGTAACAACTCATTAGAAATCACAACCCACAACAAGTTACCAATTCCCAAGAGCTTCAAGCTCTAATACCAAATGATGAAACCTGTCCTTACATAGCTCTGTAACCATCAGATTTTGAACTAACTTCTTATACATGCCTATTTAATACAAGCATTCCTTTTAGCCCTGTTTACCCTGATTTTTGGCCATAACTCTTTACAAGTTTACTAAATAATGAAATTAAAACCATTTTTGGATACCCATTAAGCCCTTATATAACATAATAAAAAATATCCTGATGTTACGTTGTATAGAATTGTACTTCCTTCTTTAAGCCCTGTTCTAATTAGCCCTCCTTGAATGCAAAACACCTTGTCTAGAGTAAAGTACGGACTTTCTAATCAAATAAATCACCATTAAAGATACCCATTATCTTTTTACCAGTGAATCAAATGTTTTTTGGTGCAATTCTTTGGAGAAATCCACTTTTCCTATATTGGCCTATGCTCTTCATCTCACATGCACCTAGAATCCACTTGGCAATTGTTCTTTTCCATACTTTTCCATATTGTGGAACCTTGAAACCACTTCCAAAAGTTTTATAACATCATCAAGGGTAAAATTACAAAGTTTCAAGAGTTCTCAAGCTTTAAAACTCATTTTAAGGGTTTGAACCTAATTCAGAATTTTCCCATGACAGTCACAGGCTGAGAGCTTATTATTTTTTATGGGAGTGTTTTAGCTTGTTTCAAAGGTTAAAATAAATTTTATAGGGTCTGTATTAGTTCTCTACACCTTCTCCAATCATCCTCTAGGTTATATCAACCTTCTAAGCTTGCCAATACTCAACAACTCAGTGTCTTTTGACTGTAATTTTTATAACAGTCAACAGGGTTCTTAGTTTCTTTTCTATTTCAATGATTAATAGACTTTCAAGAGGATTTAAAAACATGTCACTATCTTACATGACTTCCACATTCCATAATAATATCAAAAATGGCCTTATCAATCCATTTACCTTGCAAAACATACAAATCTCTTAACTTTTCCTGCATACTGTCACCTACAGGCCTGAATTCTAACAGTTGGAGTTTTGAGATATCAAAGGGATTTCTAAGCCTTTATATTCTTCATTTAGGTTTCTAATTGACTTATATACCTATCTCCATACCATTATGAACTTCATTCAACCATTTTCACATGGGGTTTTCTTAAGACAGTGGGTTGTATTTTTAAATTCCTGAATATCTTGTTTAGGCCTGTTTAGGCTTCTTTTAGCTTTCAAAGATCTTAAGACCTTTTGTTCACATAAATACCAGTTTTAAATTATTCCCAGCATAAAAAATAACCAGTCTCTCTTAATATTCCATAGAGAATCATCATACACACACTTACATAGGACTGTTACCAGAATTTCATAAAGAGACCATAACATGAAACAAAACATTCATTCTTTCTTTCATAGATCAATAGAAGACTTAAAATTTAATACCAGATTCAATCCCCATGTTCCATGTATTTCAAATCCTTTATTTCTCCTTCAAAAATTCTCTACTGATCCTTCTCTTTCCTTTAACATTTATTGAGTGAGGTCCTCCCTCACTAGTTCTTTTCTCTATCCTTCATTCTATCTTCTTCCCCTTGAATGAGAGGGCTTTTCCTCTCTGTCCTTCTTCACTTATACACCCCTCTCATCCTCTCTTCTCTTCTCCTTCTTTTTCCATAAAAATGAATTCTTCTTTGTTTTCTTTCTTTTCAAGTATCTCTCTTCCAACTTCTACGCCCAAATTGGGCTTAAGGCAAACAAAAGACTGTTTTTAAGTTTTAACAATTTACTAATGTTGAAAATAGTTTCAACCATTTCCCATTTATTTCCTCAACAATCTAACAATCACTTTTCACCTTTTTACTTTTCAATTTTTACCATTACATTTACTCTTAAGGTGAAATTTTGAAATCTCACACAATTTGGAGGGAAAACCAAAATTTGAATTTTCATGCTAGAATTTCATTTGCATTTGCAACTAGTCCTCCATGGTGTTATTGTAGATGCTCCTGCATCACCTAGTCAGAGAGTAAAGCAACATAGTTTGTGATACTTTGCTTGATCACACTCATACCTAGTATAGGAAATTTTATTCTAACCAAGCTATGATTGACTAAGACACCTTTAAGGAATAATTCTTGAAGGAATTTGACATACCCAAGTTTGAATAATAGAGCATCATTGTGTTCAAGGAGATTAACCAAGGGCTCTTAAAAAGTGTGCACCTATATGATGTTAGGTTTAAAATGCTTCTTTCCAAGCTTCCTTATGACATTCACCCCTCCTAGCATGTGTAATGGTTCACTAGAGGATTTTTAATACCATTTTGAAGAGGATTATCTATGAATACATTCACCAACCCTTGCAAAGTTCTTGAATCCACTCTTAGATCTAAGGCAATTGGAAGCATTAATACTAGGATCAGTGTTAGGATTGTGGAGCTAAAAGCTTCACTGATGCAAACAGGAGAGGAGGTTGCTGAAGGTTGCTGAGTTGCAGAAGAAGTTGGGGTCGGTCTGATCAGCCGACGTCGGCGGGAGAGCACAGAGAAGCAACCGACGTCGGTCATATATCGGCCGACGTCGGTCACCTCCAGGCGAACAGGGACCGGCGTCGGTCGCCTGTGTGGTTCGACTGCGAGCTATTTATGGGCAGTTAGCTAACGAACCAAGTGTTTGCATGATCAGGGCTAATTATAGACTGAGAGCTGTGGATCTAATTATGGTAATTAGATGTCTAATCATTGTTTGGATGAGATCTATATAATAGACTCATGGTTGTATTGGAAAAGTGTGCTAGGGAGTAAGAGAGCATAATCATAAGCTCCTTCTGTGTGTGCGGTAGAGCTATGGTGCATTCCTCCTAGTGCCACAGTACCAGGTGTGTTGGTGCTGGATTGGAGAGCCAGCTGGGTTCTTCAAGAGTGTAGGATCTTGGTCACAGTTGCATGGCCTATATAGGAGATCTACATGGTAAGTAAGATCGTTGATCTGCAGGTGTATGTGTGTGCAAGGTCGAGGTTCACAGGTGATTAGAACCATTGCTTGATTTGCAGGTGTGCAAGGTCATACAGACAGCAACACTACAGGGAGCAGTATCAGGTAGGATCTACTTGGAGTACAGGTGTGTACTCGGATAGAGCAAGAGGAAGGCAAGGGAGTTCCTTCCATAAGTATGGTCTGTTGAATTGCAGGTTGTTGCAGATTCATGGGAGATCTACTTGAAGTACCTTGAGTACTTGTGGAGCACGTGGAGCGCTTGTGGAGTGCGTGGAGCACTTGTGGTGTGCGTGGAGCACGGGAGGTGAACACCAACTCTGTATTTGAGTTGGGTGTTGGGACCTGTGAGAGGGAGAGCTTTGGGGAGAAGAATTACTGTTCACTTGAGGCGTGGGAAACCTCTGTAAGGTGGTGGAGAAGAAGTGGCATCTTCTTTATTGTATTCTTTTCTGTATAAAGTGTTAATACAATTTGGTATTGTCTCTCATATGCTGTGTTATTCTGAATTCTAGTTACTTGGTGAATCTGGTTAATTTCCGCATATTAAGTTGCTTGGTTTAGTAATCAAATTGTGTGCTTCCGGTTTACATCCTCCCAACAAGTGGTATCAGAGCCTTGGTTGTAGGTTCTTGAGCTTGATACCAACAGGTGGTATCTGAGCTGAGGTTGGAGGAAGCAGGTTTTGTGTTTGGTTACAGGGCACTCTCAGGGGCTTCTGATCGAGTGGGAGTAGAGTAACAGCAGATCAAAGTAAGCTAAGAATGGAGGAGTTGAAAATCATAGATGGTCACTCACGGTCCTATGGAAAGAAAGAGCAGGTAAAAGATTATTGCTGGTTGGTAGCAGATCAGCATGAAGAAACTGAAGATACAGATGTAGCAGGTGTTGTTGCACAGGATGTGTTTGCAGGTTTCTTGGATAAAGTTGAATCTTGGATAAAAGATTCGGTTGCCTCTTTCCATGCAGTTCCAGGTAGAGGAGCTGGTAAGCCTTGCCAAAGAATTGGCAAAGGGGAAGTGAAGCTGAAATTGCAGGCAGCCAACACACAGGTGTTGATGAAGGTCATGCAGGTCCCAGGTTTGGAGATATGGCTAATTTCTTCAGAAAGATTGGGTGATGAGAGATGCACAAGAACTCTCACAGCGGATGCACTTGAATTAGCTGGTGGTAAGAAAATAGGTATCCTTTATCTACTTGTTTATATTACTGATTCTTCTTTTGTTGCGGAGACGTGGCTTCGTAGGCTTGGTCACATGAGCAGGAAGGAGATGCATGTTCTTAAGCGGAAGACAGATATATTTGATAGGCTTAAGAACTGGAAAGCCTTGGTGTTTATGGAGGAGATGGCGGACAGAACCCAGTGGATATGGCTGGATACTTCTGAGCAGGGCAGTTTGGACATGTGTTTTGATTCAAAGAAGCTCGCGGGTAAAAAGTCATCACTCACAGGTGAACACAGGTACCGATGTCGGTCAGGAGGAACCGGCGTCGAACAGACAGATGCTGATGTCGGTCATGTGCAGACCGAAGCCGGCGATGTCGGGCAGGGTAAGACCGATGTCGGTCATGGGACCGATGTCGACAGTATGTAAGACCGATGTCGGTTAGAAAGACCGACGTCGGCAGTAGGGACACCAGCGCAGGCAGGTTGGTAGTCAGGTACAGACGCATGGAACCGACGTCGGTCGGATGCAGACTGTGGAGTGACCGAGGTCGGTCACTGTAACGAATTTTGGGTGGACAGCAAGCTGTCAAGGAGTCTCAAACACCCATACGGAGGACTGAAGGCGTAAGTAGGCCCTCAAATTCGTTGTTCCTCTTCTTTATACATGTTGCTGATTGTAGAGCAGGAAGGATCCAGGAAACAGGTGTGAGCTTGGCATGGATGAGGATGTGATTCCTTGGAGGAGAACCAGACAGGTGTGTTTTGGTAGAGATGCCAGCAGGTATAAAAGCACAGAGACGAATGGATTCCTTAGTAGAAGAATGGAGAGAACGGACACATGAGACGGAAGACCAGGTATATGGTCTTGTGGAGCTGCAGGACAGTGGTACAGGTTTTGACAGGTGGAGGACGGAGCATGGCTTTAGTCAGTGTCAGGTAACTATTGTGTTTTGTCTTACCAGGGGGATGATGAGTCGCGACATCATTCTGTTGCTGTATGTGGATGGTATGTTTTGCTATAGCAGGTGTGTACATACAGGGTTTTGCTGAGCTAAGGGTAAGATTAGTTCAGTGGCATGTCATGGGGAGTTTGGAGCAGCGGAATTCTTTGGCATGGGAGGCATGGAGATCACAGGTTGATTTTGTCTCGAGTGGGAGCTGATGTGAATCAGGTGTTGGCGAGGTTCGGGATACAGAACCGGAGCACACTAAGGGCTGGACAGGTACAGTGTCTGAAATCACATGAGGTCTGGTATAGACCTGAGTATTCCCATGCAGTGGGAGCTGTCAGAGAGTTAGGAGCCAATTTGGGGAAGTGGATTCTCAGGTTTTTTGAGAGGGACCGGCAGCAGGTGTTGCTATGCAGGGTCAGGACTTCACTACATGTATTTGTAGGTTTGGATGTGGCAGGTTACTCGGATGACAGGTGGTACACCACAGGATGTGTGGTGGGTTGTCTTCAGGTGGGAGCTTGAAGAGGGATACAAACCAGGAAATAGATTAGACGGAGTACAGGTACAGGTACAGTGCAGCTGTTTATCTCTAAGTGGGAGATTGTTAGGATTGTGGAGCTAAAAGCTTCACTGATGCAAATAGGAGAGGAGGTTGCTGAAGGTTGCTGAGTTACAGAAGAAGTTGGGGTCGGTCTGATCAGTCGACGTCGGCGGGAGAGCACAGAGAAGCAACCGACGTCGGTCATATATCGGCTGACGTCGGTCACCTCCAGGTGAACAGGGACCGGCATCGGTCGCCTATGTGGTTCGACTGTGAGCTATTTACAGGCAGTTAGCTAACGAACCAAGTGTTTGCATGATCAGGGCTAATTATAGACTGAGAGCTGCAGATCTAATTATGGTAATTAGATGTCTAATCATTGTTTGGATGAGATCTATATAATAGACTCATGGTTGTATTGGAAAAGTGTGCTAGGGAGTAAGAGAGCATAATTATAAGCTCCTTCTGTGTGTGAGGTAGAGCTATGGTGCGTTCCTCCTAGTGCCACAGTACCAGGTGTGTTGGTGCTGGATTGGAGAGCCAGCTGGGTTCTTCAAGAGTGTAGGATCTTGGTCACAGTTGCATGGCCTATATAGGAGATCTACATGGTAAGTAAGATCGTTGATCTGCAGGTGTATGTGTGTGCAAGGTCGAGGTTCACAGGTGATTAGAACCATTGCTTGATTTGCAGGTGTGCAAGGTCATACAGACAGCAACACTACAGGGAGCAGTATCAGGCAGGATCTACTTGGAGTACAGGTGTGTACTCAGATAGAGCAAGAGGAAGGCAAGGGAGTTCCTTCCATAAGTATGGTCTGTTGAATTGCAGGTTGTTGCAGATTCATGGGAGATCTACTTGAAGTACCTTGAGTACTTGTGGAGCACGTGGAGTGCTTATGGAGTGCGTGGAGCACTTGTGGTGTGCGTGGAGCACGGGAGGTGAACACCAACTCTGTATTTGAGTTGGGTGTTGGGACCTGTGAGAGGGAGAGCTTTGGGGAGAAGAATTACTATTCACTTGAGGCATGGGAAACCTCTGTAAGGTGGTGGAGAAGAAGTGGCATCTTCTTTATTGTATTCTTTTCTGTATAAAGTGTTAATACAATTTGGTATTGTCTCTCATATGCTGTGTTATTCTGAATTCTAGTTACTTGGTGAATCTGGTTAATTTCCGCATATTAAGTTGCTTGGTTTAGTAATCAAATTGTGTGCTTCCGGTTTACATCCTCCCAACAATCAGCCCATTCATAGAAGTGAAAATTACATCTATGGATTCCCAAATCTAGAAGCTAACCATTAATTCACACAAGATGCTCAAAGTGGATTATGGTACATTGACTATGAGATAGAGGTCCATAATAGGAATAACTTCCCTTAAAGGAATATGCACACATTGCTTCTAATATGTGAGGATTATCATGAGCCACATGATGTTCAAAACTTTACTTTATTACAATACACTAATAAGGTTAACACAACAATATATTTTTGGTTGTGTGATACCTACATTCATACCACAATTGATTACTACATAGTTGATGAGATGCACAAGAATATGGAGAGTGGCACATGACAAAAAACTATAGTAGTCAGAGGGAAAACTAACCAAGGAAATAAAGTTTATGGCAAATATAATGTGGGTTATGGGTTGAAAAGAGGCACTAGAACATGAGGTGGAGGACATGATGGAGGAATATTCCCACTGTGTTCATGTTAAAAGTGTGGTTTGATAGAGCATTAATCTAATGTGTGGATATTTTTTAGGAACACATAAATTTAAGGAATGCCCTAACTTATACAATAACTTGACCCAAGTTAGGCTTGGCACAGACAAGGGTGAAGGAATGATCAGGCACGAGTTGAAAATAGAGAAGTAGACTTTGAAGGCATAACTGACCTATATAGATCAAAACAAAGTGAAGATAACTACTCACAAAGGATTCACTACTCAACTAATAGTTATGCTAGTACCATAGTTGCACTTGGAATATGGGGAATAGAGCCACATTAGGTGCATAATGTGGCCTAAACCCAAATAGACACCTTACCTAGACATTATGCACTAGAAAAATGTATTGCATCAAGATATGAGTATGATTCATAACCTACAAGGAGAGATCCAATTGGTGCAAGATCCAAACGTGTAGGTTGAAGCCTCCTACAAGAAGTAAGATAAATAGTAGATTAAAATCCAAGAGTTAATGGAGATATTTCACCTCTTACATATAGAAGGGATGCTACCCCTATTGAATAATTGAATCTTGAAACATGTACAGAAAAATCCAATTGAAGCTATCATGCCACACATGGAGAGAGTGTGAGTAGTGAGGCATACATAAAATGTAGAGTGTGATTAACAACTCCTTGTGAATGCCACCATTGATGGATGGTCTATATGTGGGTTCCTTGTGGACACAGGAACTGATGTCAATATTTTGACCAAGAACACATGAGAAAAGATGGGTAGGCCAACCTTGAGGCCTTCTTTGCATGTGTTGTTTATGGTCAACAAGAATAGAGCATAAATAATTATAATTATGAAGAGCACCATCATAGATATCATCAGAACTAAGTTTTGTGCTACTAACTTTGAAGTGATTGAGTTGGTAGAGAAAGATAATTATCCAACACTCTTGGGGAGGTCATGGTGCTATGCAAATAATATAGATATGTACTTCAAGAGGTGGTATATGAACTTTGAAAATGGAAAGGATAGGGTAGTGATCCACCTCTCAAGTGACCAAGTACCCCTTATGTATAAAGTGTTGATCTCTAGGATAAGATAAACCATATATATAACATCATGGTACAAGGCTCCAAGGCTCTCAACCCCAATGATCAAGGAGTGCTTTCTTGGGAAGATGGATAGTTAACCTTGAACACCATTGACATTACTTGAGATATATGAGCTAAATAAACTTATGAAACTAATGGTTAAAGATGTCACTTAGTGTGCAATAAGGTGCCAAAACTTATGAGGATTGGTTGGGTCTAGATTGATTGCACTTAGAGAAGATGGGTCCCTTATGATAGAAAGAAGGAAATAAGAGTGTTTTTCTTGAGCAAAGTTAAACTTGTGGTGATCCCAAGATATAAGGGGAGAAAACCTTTAGAAGAGTATGATCATGACCTTGAATCATGTATCTCAAAAGAGGTAGATAGGATGGGTGAACTAGTGTATACATTGAGGAACACTACCAATCATTGATAGGCATTACAAAGGCCTAGCTTGCTAAATTGGAAAGATGTGAAAGTAGACATATGCACTAGACTTGGGAAAATTAATGAGGACCTAGACATCTCTACCTACTCTAGTGATTAGTAGTGCATGTTCACTTGTGTGAAAAAACAAGGAATATTTACAGTGAGAACACCCCAAGGAACCTATGGGTTCATGGCTTCTATATAACCTTGAGGATAAGGGCACAAGTGTGGTATGTTGTCAATTATATGAACCATGAGATAATAAATTGGGATGTGATTAAGGATTATTTCATGCACACCTTCTCTTTTTCTTTATAAAACCTAGAATTGATCGAGCCACTACAAGTAATTTGCAAGGCAATGTTTAAGGACACTATAATCCTAGAGGAGCACCTCAAAGACATGTTTAGGAAAAAAGGAGTGTCACTCCTTACTTTATTTAAAGAAAAAGCACTCAATAGTGACTTGAGTGAAGAAGATGATGAAACATGAAATCCATGAAAATATATGACCTTGACAAGAAAAAAGAAGCTAGTGCACCAAGTGGATGATAATAAATCCGATGCAGAAGAGCCTACTCATATTTTCATAGAAACAACTTAGGTAACTAGGCAATTTGAGGACTTATATCAAGAAATAAATGATCCTTATTGTGAATTAATCAAAACTACCCAAGTATAAATTAGTTTAGAAGGGGAACCAAAGGTGGCTACTCTAGGTGCATATTGGTCTAATGTAGAACTGACATAAATTGTGTATCTCTTGAAGGAGTTCTAAGACTTGTTCTCTTGAAATTATTGAGACATGAATGAAACCTACCCATACCTTAGGAAAATGAGTATAAATTTCATAGATGATTTAAGACCTATCAATAAGAGCCCTTATATAATGAACCCCAATCTCCATACCATGGTCAAAATGGAGTTTGATGGTATGTTAGACATAGGCATCATCTACCCTATGCATGGATCTAAATGGGTAAGACCCATGTTTATTAGCATCAATAAAGATAGACACATTTTTATATATGTTGATTATAGATTGTTGAATTCTACCTTTATCACTAACCCCTTCTTGACTCTATTCACTAGTGAAGTCCTGGATGGCATTGTAGGCTATGAGATTTACACATTCACTAATGGGTTCTCAAGATACCATCAAGTCCAGATTGAAGAGGAGGACAAACCAAATAAAAAATTTGTGATAGAATGGGGTTGTTTTGAATATAACATGATTCCTTTTGGACTCAAGAATGTGTCATCCATTTTTTCTTGAGTGGTGATCATCATGGTTAAGTATTTCATTCACAAATTCCTCCAAGTGTACCTAGATGACTAGACTATGTATGGACTAGTGAAGGACCATCGTGATAACTTGCACCTCAGATTTGAAAGGTGTAAGTAGTTAAATATATCCCTAAACCTCAATAAGTGCATTTTCATGACACCATTTGGAACCTTGTTTAACCACATCATTTACTAATATGGTCTACTCATTGATCCTATGAAGATCATAATAATAATTTAGCTTTAGACCCCTTCAATGTAGAAAGATGTTCACAAATTTATTAGTAATTATGACTATTATAGAAAATTCATAAGGATATATGCAAATATTGTGGTGCCACTAGAGGAGCTATTACACAAGGATGGCTCATTCCATTTGGGTGCAGTGTAAGAGGATGCCTTTGAAACCTTGAAGCTCAAAATGGCTAGTGCACCTATTTTATAATTTCTTGATTGGATAACTCTATTATATGTCCATGTCAATGTATATGGCTCTATAATTGGCACCATTCTAGTGTAACATGATGAGTGTAAAAAGGATCATCCCATCTCCTTAGTAAGTAGGAAACTGACCCAAGTATAGTAGAACTATATAACAACCAAGCATGAGGCATTAGCCATGGTCTATACCCTATAAAAATTTAAACAATACTTGTTGGTAACCCCATTCATCTTCTTCACTAATCACAAGTCATTTAATTACCTCATGAATAAGCCCATCCTCCATGGGTGAATCTATAGATGGATATATCTATTTTAAGAATTCTAGTTCTTAGTTGTAGTGAAGCTTGGAAAATAGAATTCAGGCCCAAACCATTTATCTCACATCAACTATGGTGATATGACAACATCCATTAAGGATGAAATGCTAGACATGCAACTCTATAGGGTCCAATATGTCCCTAAAGACTTGGTAGAGATAACTACTTTTCTAACATTTGGGTTTATGCCCTAGACCATGACAACTAAAGAGAAGAAGCATCTCATAGTTTGCACCACCCCCTTTTATATCATCAATAGGGAGTTGTACAGATTAATTCATGATGAAGTCCTATGCCGATGTGTCTTGGAACATAAAAGGGACATTGTATTACAATAGGCACATGAAGGGATAATAGGAGGCCATTGCACTAGAAATGCAATGGCATATAAGGTGTTGTAATTAGGCTTGTGGTGGCAAAGTATATTCTAAGATAAAAAATATTGTAAAAAGACATGTAACATATGCTAGTACACAAGGAATCCCATCTATCTAGATGAGATTCCCCTCATTCCCATTCTTGCCTAGGAACCATTTGAAAAATGGGACATTGAGTTTATTTAGATGATTACTCCCACAACAAGGTGCATAGGCACAAGATACATTCTAGTGGCCATAGATTATTTCACCAAGTGGGCCAAGGCAACACTAATGAAAGAATACATAACCACCATAGTCAATAGGTTCATATGGGAGAACATCATAAGTCGCTATGAGTGCCCACTTAGTTTGACTAGTGATAGAGGCACATACTTCATCAATGAATTTATGTCGATCTTTCTAACTGAATACATGGTGGTGTACTATAAGATAACACCTTATCATTCAAAATTAAATGGCAAAATTGAGGAATTCAATAAAATCCTAGGGATGTGCCTCATGAAGATATGTGATGTTGGTTATAAATATTGGGATGATCATGTGTTAATAGTACTATGGGCATACCACATAACCCACAAGCACCTATATAAGGCTAAACCATTTCAACTAGTGTTTGGTGCTGAGGAAATTTAACCAATGGAGTTCATGGTGCCATCATTACACATGCCATGTATTGGTCATCTAGATGACAAAGAATCATTGAGAAAAAGTCTAGAGGACTTGGAGCACTTGGATGAGACATGTGCCAAAGCAAGATGGAGTTTGTATATAGAGAAGTCATGCCAAAATCTCTGGTATGATAAGAATATTAAGTACAAGGTACTAATTGAAGGAGTAGTGGTCCTACTCTATGACTTCATGTACCTCAAACACCCAAGAAAGCTATAAATTAGGTGGATGGGACCTTATGCCATCCACTACATATTAGAGATAGGTACATGTAAGTTATGCATGTTGTTAGGTAAAACTCTCCCTGAGCATTTAAATGGTAACCAATTGAAGCCTTATAGGTAATAGGATGGCACTTGTGCTATTAGAGCACTAACTTATTAGTCACATGTCAATTATGTTATACTAACAAGAATAAAGTTTGGTGTAAGCTAAAAATTTCTTTACATTTTGTGTTGTGTTGGTTATTAGTGAATAAGCAACATTTTAAGGCCCATAAGATAACTATTTTAGTGATTCCATGCATAATACCAGTCGAGTGAGTTTAGCATAGTTTCCTTCTAATACTAAAGGTTAGACACCTAAGTTTATGAGTACAAGGAGGTCACTAGACTTGAAGAATACCAAGTGATTAAAGGGAGGCACACAAGATGCTAAGTACATAAGAAAACTAGATAATGAAGCACTAGAGGATGAGCATAATGGATTTGTATGGGGTAGGACAAGCCAAGGAAAGAGATGAAAGTGCATAGAAATCAACTAGTGAAAGATAGGTGCGCTCGATAGAAAATGTAACATTTAAAAATAGAACTGTGAAGGTTGAATCACATACATGTGATGTGTTACACCTAGGTTACAATAAGGAAGGAAAAGATCATGCCAAGGTGAGTGAATCATAGGAGTAAAATCATCCAAACAAGTTGGCATCCACCCAAAAATAGGAGGGAAGTGACTATTTGAAAACACTTATCACTTCACCAAAAATACCATTTAGAGAATTTAATGAGGTGACTGTGAAGGCATAAAGATCCACATTAAATGCATAGGTGGTAGTTTATTTTTCATATATTTCATGGGTTTAGAATATTTCAAAAAATCTAAGCACTACCACAACATTACTCACCTATAATTAAGATGGTATATGAGGTTAAGGTATAAAGAGGTTAATGGCACAATAGTTTAGGTTAAAAATCTTAATATAATTTAAACCAAACATGTAGATCAAAACTAGAGCCAAACCATAGCCAAATTAAAAAAAAAAAAACTACCAAAGTGAAACCCTAAGCACCCATAGCCACCAAATGAGAACAACTGAATAAGAGAGGAAATTTTGATTCATTTGAGATTAAAATAGAGGCATAGGGAGATACAATTACCAAAGAACTAGACAATAGGAAAATTAATAGATGCCAAGGCCACCATTAATGATGAATGAAGATAGAGAGATCAAGTCACAGTCATAGACCCCATGACTATGAGTATCACCAATAAACATTAGAGGCTTCAACATAATCAATAGACCATGCTTCAACACTATCTAGCTTAGAATGGGGAAGAAACACATGAATTCTAGTCCATCGTAAGTGTATAAGGACACCAAACAAGCACAAATAGTTGAGGAGATATTTGTTTCAAAGAATAAGGCATATCTAGTAGAAGGGGTTAGTGTCACTAAGGTTGACCCCAAGGCACTTGACAAAATGTCTTATAGAGAAATGAAATTTCCCCCAGAGGTCCTGATTAGGGAAACTTGGGTGTCCTTTGTGCACATTTATATGTTAAAATAATAAAATTATCACACTTCAAACAATACAAAATAGCTATCACAAGATTGGATGGTTGACATGGGGGAAAATGTAGAGGTAGGCATAGTGTTGTTTTATATCTCCATTTGAGATAGGATTATGACTACTAGTGCAACTTATCTCTATGAGTTTCTATGTTTTGGGAAGATAGAGGAGCTCATGCAATTCCTCCTCTCATGTGACTATAGAGACAAATTCTACTTTGCATGGAGGTTCATGTGGATATCAATGTGCCTAATTGATAGAATCACTAATCTCTAAGAATCTAGTGTAGACTTCCAAGAGATGATGCTAAATGATGTTGAAGTAGAAAGGGTCATGAAACTCCTTGGGTACTACAAGGGAGGAATCATATTTACAATAAAGGACATAAAGGACCCTAACATGAGGGAAATGAGGTACCTCATAAGTTCCAAACTTTGCACTAGTGGGATATGGATGGACATTAGTAAGGCATACTTGTGCATCACTCACCACATGTTATAAAGGGTTAAATTTAATGTTACCAAATACATTACTGAGGAGGTTGTAAAGAACATGTTTGAGTGTCACAAGGTGTGGGAGACCCTCAAGTGGGGTTCATTATTAATATTAATATTCATGGAGGAGAGAAGTGTGCCTGATGGAGATGAAGACAACCTATGGGTCTTCTCAATGCACAAATACTCCTCATACCCACCTTCCTTCTCCTATAAATACAAGACCCAAATTATGGGGTGGTGTACCCAATACATTGAGGCATTTGGGATAAAATGGTGTATCCCTAAGGAGTTTCCCAAAAACATGTTTGGAACTGTGACTTTTTCCATCATGCAACACTTATATGTAGTGCACCTAGTACTCACAGATAGAAACCATTCAAGCTAGCTCAAATTCCCTCACACATTTTTTATGAAGTACTTAAGGGATGCAATAAGGATAATTCCAAATGTGTAGTATCTATATATATATATATATATATATTGGTGAAGGTTTTCAATTAGAATGGAGTAGGTAATATCACCAATATGTGTGCCCAAGGGGGAAAGATAAAAAAGATGAGAATGATGAATTAGATTACATAAAACTCCATTTTCTTTAGAGAGAAGTCATCACGAGGAACATATTCAATATTTACTACAAGATGATTCCAAGGAAGAAGTGTTTTAACCCTAATAAGGATGATGATCACCCCCTCGAAATCAACATAGAAGGAATGCCAACACTGGTAGTGTAGAAGAAGTCTCATTAGATAAATTGGGGAGAGACATTTGAATAAATTCAAGAGTGCCTAAGTTAATGATCACATCTAGTGAAAAATTAACCCCCTTAGCTATAAATAAAAAGGGCATAATTTATGTGCTAAGGATTGCTTCTTCTATCAAGGAGAAGAAAAATAAGTCCAAGGGGTTTATTGCAATGACAAAAATAACCTTGGCATAAATGGAGGTAAAAGAAGCCTGTGCGCAAGAAATGAAAGAAGAGATAGAGGAAGAAGGGACAAAGGTCTATATTATCTAATAAGAAGTAGGAGAGGAGCCCAGTGTTAAGGAATTTTGAAAGGACCTCCAAGGTGACACTACCACCATGCTTGGAGAATAAAAAATCTAACAATCACCTCATCTAAAGATCCCTCCACATAGCCTTCATAAATTGAGGAGGAAAATAAAAAGGTTAGGAGGAAATTAGGATTGAGTGAGGTAGAAATTATAAAGGCATTAGCCCTATAGAAAAAAGAGAGGCTATAAAGGAAGTTGGCATGACTCAGGAAGATATTATTTGATCGAAGCTGAGGAAAAGGTGGTAAAAGAAAATAAGGATGTAGAAGAGAGGGAGAAGATAAATAAGGCCAAGAAAGAAAATAAAAAAGAAGTTTATACAAGTGAAAAACTAACTAAAGAGGTGTTAGAGAAGTCACCTAGTACCCCACTAGTGAAGTAGAAAAAATTGCACATTAGGTGTGCCAAGTAATGAAGGGGCACCTAAATAAAAGGAAGGCAATGTTGGCACCTTGAAAACAAAATAGATAGGGAATGCTGAAGAGACCCAGTAGAAATAGGAAGAACGCAAAGCTGACACCAAGGGAAAAGAAGAAGCAGACAAAGGGGACACATTTTAAGAAGAACCCCTCTAGGAACAAAAAGAATAAACATATTAGTAAAGTGCCAAATAAAGTAGTAACACCAAGGAATAGGAAGAAGAGCAAATAGATTTGGCCATTGTAGAAGAAGGCATAGAGTTGAGCCTTAGAGAGAAGATGTAGAAGGGGTAGATATATTATTTTTTTTATACTTTTTAATATTTTCCCCTTGAGACTATCACAACTATGACATGCCAACAACTTTCATTTACATTTGTTAGCTACATGGATGACCCTCACTTTGAGGCACCTTAAAATTCCATACTAGACATGGATAAACCTAAAGAAGGGCATAACTCCCTTATCATAAATCCTCATGCCATGAATCTAGTTAAGTTAATAAATGCACTCATTTGGATGGTCATTGAATTCATGAAAAAAACATCATTAATGATGTTAGGGTGAATAAATGAAAAAAAAACACACAAGATGTTGAAGTAGAAGCACATGTCATGAAGTTCAAGTTGTAGTAACTATTCAAGTGCATAAAATCCATTGAACCATCCCTTTTAGTTATCACTGATACATTAAAATTCTTGGAGGTTGAAAAAGTGTGTGTTCTAGTGGAATAGATGCTCCCAAAGCATATCTAGCACATGAATAAGAAGAAGATCCATGAATCATGTTATATAAAGAACTAGCTATAAATCTCAAAGATGTGGAAGACCTCCTCAAAAAGCTACAAGATATCATAGACACAACCAATGCCATATTTATGAACTTTTCTAACCAAGCATCAGTCATAGGTGTGCACCTAAAGTAGGTAAAGGGGGAGATGGAAGAACTGATGGTGTAGGTATACTCTGTGAGTAGGGTAGAGCATGCATAAATAATGGGTAGGGTTAACATGTTGATCACAAAAATAAAGGACCAATAGTATAACTTATAAGATATATTTTGTGCCTTGTAAACTAAGGTCTACAACCAAGGAGTAATCCTAGATGGAGGATTTAAAAAGGATAAGGAAAGGATAGAAGCCTTTATGAAGGAGTTAGATAAAACTAATGTGCTAACACTTAGTGCTAACTCCATAGAAATAGATAGTTTCATGGACAAAATCAATTTTTATATAAAGGTCTTCAAGTAATTTAGTGTTAAAATGAGGGAGAGTGTGCATGAGTTTTGTGTACCTAAAGCTTTGGTAACCTAGTCTAAGGGTGGACTATCAATTTTGTATGTGGTAATGTTAGGACCCTATTTTAACTAAGTATGGATCCACACCAAATTGACAAACACATAAGCATAAGGTGATCATTTGGGATGATTTCTATTTTGATATATTTTTCACCAACTAGAAGAATCAATACACACCTTATACTAGCTAACAAGCAACTAAATAATGAAATTATTTCTTGGGAATCTTCAAGGAGTGGTAGCACATGGTGATCATAACATGAAGGGCCCAAGATAATAGAGCTAGTGGAATGATTGCTAAAATTTCCATCCTAATAACTGGCATGTACAACTCTACCCTAGTAGATGGTGCTCCTATAGCTTATAAAAGCAAGCTCAAACTAGTGATCAGAGAGATGTGAATAGATGTAGTGAATATATATAGAATTGGCCTTGGATATAATGGTAATAATTAATATTAGAACTATTTCACATGCCATAATGGCTCTGTTTGTGTAAACCTAAGCTTGCATGTGAGCCTCTAGGTAGATAATTAGTTTATCAAAACTTTTACTCTATCCTATATACTCTATTTATACAATATGAACTAGGCTCTATATTTAAAACTTAAAGTAATGAAGAAGAGTGGTTGCAATAATACATAGTGTCCCATGATTGAATTTATTTTACTTCCTTACTTAATTGCATAATAACTATAATAGTTATAATGAGTTAGTTTTAATATACAAATGTTAACTTTAGGCAATTTTTTGGTTTAGATCATTGATGGAATCCCTATTTAAAAGATGACATTAGCCTAGTTTGTATAAATGGCCTAAGTATAGATAAGAACCTCTGCCCAGTGATGTTATCCTTGCATAAAGTTTGAATCTAGTATGAACTTGATTTAAAGCATCCCATTGACTTCTTAAAGTTTCAAATGATGATAATCTTAGTGAAATAAAGGTTTTCACCCTTGATACAATAGAACCATCCAATATATGCTTGCACGTATAGACCATCAGACTTAGCCCATAAATGGCTTGCAACATTGAATCTACCAAAGCCATTATGGAGATGACCAAGTCTCATAAATAATTAGTTGTGCCATGGCACAACTAACCAAATGTGAGCCCCAATTCTTTCTTTGTTGTGCTTTGGGTGAGTGCATAAGGCTTATTCCTTATGTGAATTGATGCCAGTGTAGTCAAGTGATAAATGTTGAGGGCTATGTGAACGCATCATGTCTGCAACTATTTGTAATAAGTTTAAAACTAACTTAGACAACTAGATAAATACATAACCCCATAAAAAAATTAATTGATCCCATTTTATACAAAAGTAACTCATTTCTCCCACCAATTTTAATACCACCTTCCACCACTCCAAAAACCACTCAACCAAAGGAGAGAGGAGAACTCATTATCCCTACTTGGGTCAAGGAGTCACATTATATAAAAAAGGATATGATGGGCCTAATCCTTATATAATTATCCAAAATAAACACATATTTTGACAAGAAGAGTGGTACAATTCAAAGGGTGAGAAAGAGGAAGGGAGTATAAAATAAAACAAGGGAAGAAGTAATGTTGGAACATAGAAAAATCTAATCACCTAGGCCAAGAAGTAGAAGAATAATCCAAATGACCCTACTGAGTATATATAGAACTTTTGTTATTTTGTAGATACAACATGGGAGGTAAAGAAAGAGATGTATGTAATTTAAGAGCATGCAAAACATAGACTTATATAATAATAAATTATTCAAGATCATAGAGAGATTGTGGATAATGTCTAAAGTGAAACCACTAGGCTATACGATATTATGAAAACACTTAGGACTTTTGGGGGTGAATCCCAACCTAAATGGGGAAGCTAATAAAATTTTGGATCCAAGTGAGATAAATTGATAAGAGGCTCAATTTATTGTTTCAATATGGAAGGAATCTCTCATAGAGTCATTTTAACTTAATTATTTCCCAATAGGCATCTTGGGATTTAAATTATGAAATTTTGAAGAGAGATGGTACCTTCTATTGGCATACTCAGATGAAAGTTTTTACATCTCAACTTGTAGGCTAAGAAAAAGAGGCCATAGAGATATTGAAATATATTATGGTCACATATGTGATCTCCTCCATAGTGAAATTTATAAATAGACCCATTTTTGAAGCACTTCTCAAAGCAAATGCCAATAGTTTTAAAGTAGAAGGTAAGGGCATTGTGTATAAAACTAGTGAAGAGATCTTACAACTGATCAATTTTGCAAAGGATAAAGTGACTAAGGTAGAAGTACTTAGATATACATTCATAGCCTTTGAATTTAAGAATACAAGATCTATGGGTAAAGTTAGTAAAATATTTAGACATTCCATTCTCAATATTTATATTATTAATAAAGAATTTGAGGCCACTTATGCAATATTTTAAAAAATGAAGGATACTAAGGAGGTTATCCTCAAGGTCCATTTCATCTATTAGTTTCTATTCCTTCTCAACCTACTAGTATTTCATCAACAATAATGGTTACTATCTCTTCACATTCAATGCCTCCTATTACTTCAGTTGCCACATCGAGCATGCATTCACCTTCTTCTTTGAGTAATGAAAATAAAGAATCATAGTTAAATATGAATTTATACTTTCATGTATTATATTATTATGAATACTCATATCTTCACTGTATTTTCATCACATATATATTTATATTATAATTACGTAATTTGGGCCATTCATTTTATTTATACCATGTACATGCATATTGTGTATGAGTTTTAATATTAGAAGTGTATATTTACAATCAGATTAGAGGATGAGGAAACCCACCCCAAATCTTATATATACTTATATTCTTTTGATTCCAAATGGAGGATAATTTTTGGTTGTTAATAAAAATAAGAAATCCTACAAGTTGTTCTACAGATTTGTCTTGATGTGCAATCATATGTTCTTCTCCAAATCTTTGATTCATTGAAAAAGTTTCATCATTCTAGTATATTAGTCTTTGGGTTGTGTATAAGTGTTATTTCAATACAATTATTCATATTATGCAATAGCTAATTTGAATTCTTTATCTTTTATAATCATAATATCCCTTTGTAGATGTGCAATTGCAATCTTAAAAATGTAGCAACCTTTGATTATTTACACTAAAGTTAACTATATTTAATTTTCATAGACTCTTGAATATGTTTATTTATTTATTTTTTTAATATTAACTTATATCAATCATTGGTATTATGACTACTCATCCAACCGCTATTTCAAGATCTAGTTTAGAAAGGTTTCATCTAAATTTGATTCACAAACCTTATCCTCTACTCTACCCTTCCTTTTTGAGTTTTATTTTAAACTTTCCCACCTTAGGTTAGATTCATCATATATCATCCTTTTCAATTAGGTGTAGACTCATGTCATATAAAAATCATCTAAGGTAAACAACTACTCCAATCACTGTTATTCTACCACTAAGTTGATTACAAAACCCAATACCCTACAACTTGTACCTTGAAGTTAATATATTTCATAGATCCTAAAACATTTGAGGCTACATCATAATGTTATTTGGTGTGCATAAACTCACACCAATAAACACCTTATTACTCTATATTATTGTAATACTAGTTATCCAAAACTAACTTAGTTCCTAACAACCTCCCATCGACTAATTTAATGAAATGACATCTCTCAGGCACTTACTTAGTTCTTACAATTAATTTAAATGTTTGAAAAATGAATTGCATGACATCATAAACTTAAAATGTCCTCAAAACACTCCTTTCACTAATCATTGAATTGATTATATCAGTAAGTAATGAGTTCTAAGCACTAATATTTTATCCCATTGGTATTTGACACCAAGAACCCCCTCATTTTTGAGACCCAAACATATTTTTTACATTAAATGTTTATAATAAAAATTTATCACATTAACTTGGTATAATCATTAGTGAAAAAATTTGGAAAAATTGGAGACTTCAATTTTTATGACAATATATATTTATTTTAATATAATATATATTTATATTTATCGATAATAAGGGTTGAGGATCCTTTGCCTGTACATAAAGCATAGATATTATAAAAATAGAGGGGAACATGGAGATGTTAAAATAAGTCAATACTAAATCTAGATATGAAATTGATAACAAAGACACAAATAAGATCATATGTAAGTGGGAAAACCTTATATAGAGGTAAAAATACCCATGTTAATTATTCATATATGAGAAACCAATTTGAACCAATACAATCAAATTTCCTCTCCTCACTTCTTCTCACAATATCTTCACATAAACAATTGTTTGAATAATATTTTGAATGTTTGTAATATTTTATGTATTGGAATGCATCTAGTTGATGATTTCACCATGTAAAATCATTTATAAGTGGATTAAGCCATTATAACCAATAGGTTCAACCTCCCACCCAAAGTTAGGTTTTAATAACATATATTTTATTATTTATTAACATGTATTTTAATTCACATTATTTAAATAATAAAATATATTATTATTTACTTATTTATCTATGTAATCTAATATAATCATGGCATTTACCATTAAAATTAATCATTCCAACACTACCCCTGGTGATAAGTGGGAATACATGCCATAAACATCTTTATAAAAAATGAATTATACTCCATAAACCATCCATGATGAGTTTAAGGTGAATATAACATTTGAAGGATTAAAAAAACAATCACCCTGCTAATACCACCTATTGACCATTTTTGGTCACCATGGGAGAACAACACCTGAGTTCATTAATCTAAGGCTTTGAGTCACCCACAAGTTCTCAAAGTTTAATCAATTCAAGGAAATCATATGAGTATGAGGTCAATATTAGGTGAGTTTCAAAACTTGGGAAATTTTAGGAAGTTCTCAAGTGTTCAGTAGCCTTCCTAACTCCCTTTTAGCCTTCTCTATGAATGTAGAATCTATTAGACCCTACAAGTATCGAACAACAAAAAGATAGTCAATTTTGAAAAAAAATCTCAGTGCCATGCATCACTCTCCCAATAGTACTAAGCTTATTTAAAAATGTTTTTTGACACTTAGTCAATTTTTGAAGTTACCTGATGAGGTGATGATGTCAACAAAACCTTTATCAAGTGGGCAAGTAAGATTCTTCCACATGTCATAATTGTGATGACTCAGTGACCTAAAATTGTCAGTACAAGTTCAAATCCCTCTAAGCTAGCAAGTTAGTAAGATGACATCACATGGAGAAATATCACTACTTCAAAGCTTTGAGGTGGTTTGTGTAAAGACTAGTAGTGTGTCAAGTTAGAATGATTGATAATGAGCAATGTAAAGATGGAAGGCCTTAGATATATAATGTTAGAAGCACCAAATAAATAGTAGAGCACCAATTGGCACTTGATAGAGCCTAACCAATATATCTTAGGAAAAGGATAGGCAAGCAAGAAGCTACCATGTGGCCTAGCTGACAAATCTACAACTTAGCCCAAAGTAATTAGGGAGATGGCACAAGGATGTCATTTACTATAGATAGGGCTTAAAGGGTTAAAATATTGATCCTACCAAGTAATAAAGGAGATGATGAATGCAATACACCACATCATTAGTGCACAATCTTAAATTTGATGGCCTATCTAGCCATCAAAATCCATTATTTGATTGTGCACTCATTCTTATTTTTAAAAATCAAGTTGTAGATTAATTCCTCACCAAGAAATGATCAGGTGGAAGGTAGAATTCAATTCATAAATAGTATCAACACAAACTAAACCACATCATGTGCATCAAAATCAAGTGTAGGACATAAAAGACAAATCCAACCTTAAATAAACATGGCTCTAACTATGTAGGATAAAGGAAATTGGTGATCCCAAACAATTATTAACTACCTTCAGCTATAAGAATTTAATTAGAATATGGTCTAAATGTATTAACCATGGGCATGCCTTTAATCTGTCAGAAGATTTTAGGCCACTATTTCAACCACATTCTTCCCACCTAGCATTAAAATTTATAACTACTCTAATAGTGGGTGAGATTGTAATAAATGACCCATGGGCTTCTCATTGCCTATAAAATCTTGGGTCTTACATTGTAAAATGGTTAACACTTGTAGGCATTATAACACTATGAAAATTTTCCCTCCAATATCCCTATCTTGGTATAAAAATCTGTATTTATTTAAGTTTTTAATATTTACTTAGACCTTGAGATTAATAAGAATTGATTAATTTTCTTCATGCTCTATGTTTTGTGTGCATTCATGGTTGTTGACCCTTATTTATGGTGTTTGTATGTCTCATTCCCATCCTCCCTTCTCACCTTTGCATGGAACTAAAATTCTCTATAGGTCTCATGTTATGTATACATAGGTGTGTGTAAGCATTATCTATGGACCATTTATCATCCCTCCTAATTTTATGTTGTGTTACCTTACCTCCATGCGAACACTCATGTAATGCACCTGATTTGAAGATCTTGTAGCTAGTCTATTAGTCTTATTATGTCATTAGTAGGCAAGGTTCTCACTCTATTCCTTGTGCATCACCTTTTACCTTCTAACAACCATCTTACCTTTTCTCTCCCTTTCCTGCTATCCTATAGATTTCATTCTAAATTTGTAGGTCTACATGTTGGTCTTAAAATAGATGCATCTATAATAGAAGGAATCCAACCTTCAATAGATTTTTGTCCCAAGGAGTACAAATTTACACACCTTGGGGAATGATCCCATTGTCTCATTAAACTAATTTTCCAATTCAATAGGTGTATAATTTGAGTGATAAGAATTTCTAGCATGTCTAATGGGACCAAGTTCAAAAATTGGCTAAGAGTTTGGTGTCACTCTTAGTGATTCAAGTGTTGAAGACACTCTATAGAGAAACTAGAAACTTTAAGCATTCTTGGTTTTTAAATATCATCCTTACATATTTATGCCAATAAAAATGAGATCATCTTCAAGGGGCACCAATTTTCATTTTGTTGAGATATCTATAGTTTATAGAAGAGGAGAATTAGAGTATCCTTGTTTCCTATTAGAAAGGATAATGACACAAGACGAAATTATCTTATATCTTAGTATACCCCTCTTTTTGGTATATCTACCTAACATAAAATAGGATTATTCCCCATCCCATTAATGGTTTCTCAAAGAAACCAAAAATTTATTCCATTTAATGGAGGAATCCCATTGATTATTCCCTACTACAATGATATTTTTATAGCTTCTCTTAAGAGAATCCCCTACTTTACTAGAGAAATTATAATACCCTGGTAGAGCATTCACAATATATTATAAATATTTACTCCATCCATAATGTGACTGAAGATAACTTTGCAATGTGACTCATTGCCTCTTATTTGAAAGGAAGGGTGATCTAATGATACCAAGGTTTGATGGCAAATTTTATTTGAAACTGGGATGATTTAGGTGTTTCACTATGAAAACTATTTGAATAAAAGAGTGACCACCTATCACTAATGGAGTAACTCACAACCACTAAAAGTGTTTAGCATGAGTAGATGGTTGACTTAATCTTTAGGTTCTAGATGGCTTAGGATTGAGTTCCACTCATTGTAAGGCCAAATTGTAACACTACATTATTATATTTTTTGAGAGCACTCAATAATTATCTAGCCATAATGATCTAATATATTGATAGCATAGTACATCTAGATGCATATGAGATCATAGTGCATGTATAAACTTGATTGATTCAAAAAATAAAAATTACACCTAGACCCCTTATGCCCTTATATCCTGATCCCCCATATACAAGTTCACATACATTTCCCCCTATTTTGACTGTATCCCCCATTCTTGTTATCACCAGCCTACCAATTCGATCAAATTTTGTGCTTTTGAGTGGCTGAATAAAGTCAAGTCCTTATTGAATAATTTTATAAATGATTTATACTGCTCAAAGGGTAGAAATTATATCATCCCAAGCCTTACCAACCCTACCAACATGCTACGTAAGCTCAAATCTAGTTCATATACAATAGGCTACCCTATGTACTAAATACTAATACTATGATCACTTATAAAGCTCTCATACCTATGCAAAATAACATGGTGCAGGACTATGAATGGCTCTATTAATGGAATCAATGACATGATCAAGTTGTGTGTGTGAATGGAGTGATGAATGAGGCAATTACAACGTAAAATGTGCCACCACCTCAAGAACCTCCATCTATTTTATATTAACTAAGGGATGAATCACATTCATGAAATAAAAATTAAGGTAGGTCCACCCTCATAAATTGGTAAGAGGGTACTTAAATTATGTTAAATAGAATGAAATATTTAGCATAAAAAATAACTTAGTTTTTTTTAGCACAAGATTAAAAAAGATATCAATTATGGAAGAACCTTATTATTCAACACCTTCAACTTTAGCACCTTTAAATTCAATGCCCCAATTCTATCACATAGATACCCAAGTCAGAACACCTACTTAACCTTTCGTGTGAATGAAATAGGTTGTGTATATAAAGATACATTCCTAGACTAAAGTGTAGGTGTGAGAAGAGGTTATAATTTAAAAGTCATAAATTAAAGGGACTCAAATCCCCTTTAACATAGTTAAGAAAATGAAGAAGACTAGACTAATTTTTTCCATGTAGGATGATCTTACTATTACTTCTTAAAGGAATTTACTTTAGGATTCCATAAGAAGCTTTCAACCTCATCAACCATCATAGAGTGTGCTTACTATGGACACAAGTCTATGTCAACCTCAGGAAGAGGTATATAGAAATAACAAACCAACCCCATTCTAATTCTCTTTAATTATTAGTGAGCATCTCATACATAATTGTATGATAGATTTAGGCATGAGAAACTTAGTGATGCCAGAGAAAATCAAAAACATTCTAAGCATAACATATGATCCCATCTCAAAATGGGTCATCTAATTAGATGAAATAAAGATTAAAACTATAGGAATTGTCAAGGATCTAAATCTCACTCTACATGCATGTTTGAACCTTTATATTGCATAGGACATCAAAATCATTGAATTACCCCCTTATTTTTCTATATGCCTCTCCCTATATTTCACTATAAATATGGACATATATATATATATATATATATATATATATATATATCTTTGAATTAGTCACACATGCTACTTAGAACCAGATATGGAATGAAGGTGACCATTAAGGTCGAGCCTATTTTAAAAAATGTCCTAATAAAATCATATTATACCTTAAAAAAACCATTTTGAGGTCTCAAAATGGCATAAACAATTCATTCTCTACCAAAAGCCTCAAATAGACACCATTCCTTATAACCTTAAAATCATACAAACCTCCCTATATAGAGATTTGTATAGATGGCACTAAGAATATAAGGTAATATTATAGGACCCATTATTTCCTTACAACTCCATGTTAAATTTAAAGACCATAAAGTGAGTGGATGTGTACTTTTATATAGCTTCTCTCTCCTAACTAGGCTTCAATTAGGCCTCCTTACCAAGAGACTAAAAATTGGATCTATTCATGAGACTTCCACACCCCTTGAAGAGGTTCCAGATGATGTACCTGATGAATGGGTAGGAAAGCATTCTGAGTGTGACCCATACAACAATGCAGAAGAAAAAAGGATAGGCACATATTCCATTCTTGAAGAGTAAACCCCATTTCCTAACCTTGTGAAAGTGAAAGAGGACCTTGAATGCATATTAAATTTATACTTTGATGGATCTCTAAGGAAAAATGGTATAGGATTCAGTGTTGTAATAGTCTCCCCTCAAAAGGATAAATATTTCCATGCATTTAGATTGAAGTTTGGATGCACAAACAGATGTTTTTGAATATGAGGTGATAATATAAGGTATTTAATTGGCACATAAGAAAGGAATCAAAGTGATACAAGAATTTAAATATAGTGAGTTGGTGGTAAACTAAGTCAAAACATGGAATATGTCTAAAAATAGTCTGCTAAGAGATTACAAACATAGAGAATGGGACATGATTGAATGTTTTAATTATTTAAATATATATTTCATACTAAGGGCACATAATGATGGTGTTGATAGGCTTATTATCATGGGTGCATAGTATGACCTCTTTTGTAGTATAAAGAACAAGTTTGAGTATCTCGTGAAACTTGTAGTTAGACTAGTAGTCCCTATTGTACCCAACACACCCCCTTTTTTCATAATGAAATGGGAACCCACTTTTTTTTAGACTATGGTCTTGAATTTGATCCCCTCTTATATATTTTTATGCAAAATCTAAGAGAAGATTAATTATTTTTCTTTTTTGTACTTTGGCAAAGTAGAATTGGTATTGTGTTTTCACTAATTTTATACCTTTTAGGAGTATTTGTTGGGTTTTATGTTTTTGGACTTATATTTTGTTTGGATTTTGTCTTTAGAACTTTTGTTCTACATGAATTTGTCTTTGATTTTATTATGTAAGACATTTTTTCCATAATAATTTCCTTGATGATTGAATTCTTTAGAACATTTTATCTGAAATAATTTCTTTGATGACTAAATTCTTTCAGATATTTTGTCTAAGACATTTTCCTTGATGAGTAAACTCTTTCAAACATCACATTTAAGACATTTTTTCCCATAGATGACTAAATTATTTTAAACAATTTATTTGAGATGTTTCCTCGATGACTAGATTCTTTTAGACATTTTATCTAAAATAAAATTTTCAAGACATTAGAACTCACCCTTAAGAATCTTTTCCAAGGGAATTTTTTCCTGACAAACATACCCTTTAGACTTTTTACAATAGGAAATTTTCCCAATGAAATAGACTCTTTGGGATAATTGCCCTAGAAAAAAGGCCACAATAATTTCCCCATATAAAATGCCAAAATGATTTCCCTAAATACCCTACTACCAAAAATTTATAGGAGTCATAAGTGGCAACATATTTGTATCCCAGACAATAGATCAATGACCCATAGGAAGAAGCGGGGTCAATAAGTCAAGAGCCTAAAAGCCCCATAGAATTACAAAGTGGCACTCCTACATTCATGAACTTTATTATATCTATACATGCTAAGTCACTTTTTCATTTATGTTTGTAGGAGAAAATTTAGAAGTGACAAATGTCAGGATCATGAGATTCAAAGAGTAAAGCACCAAGATCTATGATACACGTTAACTTGCATACCAGAGATCTAATGACATGAGATCAAGCATGATAACAAAGGGATTTCTAGAGTAAGCATGGTAGTGATAAGTGTCAGCCTCATGGGAATGTTTAATAAAAATATAAAATAGTGCACAGGATCCTAGTACATAGAGATCTGATGGTGAAAGATCAATGGAGACTTTTCAACAGGCATAGATCTAATGAAAAGATGCCACATGGTGCAAAGGTGCTAAGTGATAAAGTATATTTTGAAAAAGAGCCTAGGCAGCACATGGAGCTACCAAATGGCATGATAAAATTCCATCATGCATATAGATATGATGGTATGAGTCCTAGGTGCACTTTTTCAAAGGTTTAGAGTCAATGATAGGCAACATGCAATGCACATTCATGTTAGGATTAGTCAGAGTAAACATAGTCACTATTTCTAAAGCATTGGTAAAGTGATACTTATTTTCAATGCATGTTTGAGTTTCATTTAAAGGTGGATAATCTAAAAATATTTAATAGGTTATTCCCATAACCTATAAAATGAGGTTTTATAATGCAATTCAAGCTCTAATTGTAAAAAGTGCCTGTATACACATGCACATATTGGATAACTTCTACAAAGGATAATTTAAATTGATAACTGTAAGTAGACTCTTATACAATTTTGAACCATAGTTAAGACTCAATCTATAACTATCACATGTAATGACCTTGCATAAACTTGGAGTATGAGGTGACCCCTTCCCCAAGTCTATATAAATAATTATAATCTAATTTGCATTTTTGTCAGAGAATTTTGAACACAGGAGCAACATCAATTTTGATCATCAGTGAATCTTTTTATATATTTTCTTTCCAATTTATATGTAATTAGTTTTTAATTATTTGGTTTTATGTTTCAATAATATTTAGTGTTTAGTATTTGTGAATATATTCTTGACTATCTTGATTGATTTACTAATCTATAGATGTGCAAAAACTATTGAGAGATTGGTAGAATATATTGTTTAAGATAGTCAGGTTGTTTGATTCATAATTATAAATGTGTAATAGTGCTTATTTTGATGTAGTTTTTTGTGTGTGCAAAATATACCATAGATAATTCACTATCCCAAGACATAATCTCCTAATTAAGAGTGTGTAATAGCTACCCTAAAAAGAGCAAC
This sequence comes from Torreya grandis, assembly GCA_037957365.1. NCBI lineage: Eukaryota > Viridiplantae > Streptophyta > Pinopsida > Cupressales > Taxaceae > Torreya > Torreya grandis. The sequence continues at coordinate 156,971 of JARHVA010003032.1, read as the reverse complement.
CTTTGTTTGAGGCCTATGAATTTACTGCATTATTATCCCCTTACACTTCGTAATTATGTTTGATTATGTGTGTGCAATTGATGCTAGTATAAATCCTAGATTTTAAGAGCACTTGTCATTTTAAAAACCAAATAAGGAAGTGATTTTTTAAAACCAAAAAATCTTTCTTTTTTGCCTTACCCTTCCCTCTTTTTTTAAGTTTGTTTTGAGATATACCCACTCTAGATTAGCAACCAATCACCCATATAACTCACATAGATATTTAATACCTTTCAGGGACCACATCTCCATCCAAAAAACCTTGTTAATAACCTACATACCCTATCAGCTATTCTATCAATAGAATGTCAAAGACCACATACCTAAAACTCATGCCCTGGAGTGGAGTTTACCTCCATTAAGATCCTAAAACATTAGAGGATACCTTGTTATTTTGTGGTGTGCATAAAACCTAAATAAATAGTAATTGGTGCTAAAAGTAGGGCTAACACACCTAATAATAGTAGTTATTCTTTGCATAGAGTTGTAATGGAGTCACCTAGGAGAGTGAATAGATCTAATTCCTAGGCTAGATTTTTAGTCTCACCCTTGACAAATCATAGGAGACCTATAACTTTTCCAATATCCCTAATTAATAAAAATCCACCTCCAAGGACTCCTTCTCTAGTAATGAATCCTTTACATATCAACCAACCAATGGCTCATCCCTAATTAGTTGGATTTGCTATTTCCATCCCTAGAGGTGTGCATGACTTACCTTGGAATTCTGAGAGGTACTTACCATCCTTTCCTCCTATGGGAGAAAAGATAGGAGAGGACCATATCCAATCTTTTAAGACTAAATTAAGGTTAATTAACATTATCCATGAGGATGTTACATGTAGATTATTCCCTTTTACTTTAAAGGATGCTTCTTATGATTGGTATTTAAATTTAATGGAAAACTCCATCACTTCCTGGGATGAGTGTCAAGAAAATTTTCTTTCACAATTTGGATAGGTCACCAATCCTAGTCTAGTATAATATCACTTCAATAGTATGAAGAGAGAGAGAGCCTAATGAGCCTATCTAACTTTTCAATGTGAGATTCTAGAAGATGTAGAAATGGTTGACCCCAAGATATAAACTAGATAAGCCATTAACATTAGATATATGCAAGAATTCCCTAGACCCAATCACTATCATTTTTCTAAGGAGAGAAACTACTTCCAATAATTTTGTGTTAGCATATGAAGAGGCTATTAATATAGATAAGCATATCAATCCTTAGACACCTACAATGTCTAATGTCAATAGTATATTTCCAGTACTCAATATAATACCATATGTGAAGTATAATGTTCCCACATTCAATAAAAATCAATTATATTCACTTCCTCCATTGACACATACAACACATCCAAATCTTATCTTCTTGAACAATCATATGACAGACAATGGTTATCAATAGAATCAATAAGAAGCTACACTTCCCACTACTATTTTACAAGGTATAGATTTTATAAAGGTAGAATAATATTCTATCTAGAATATGGTTAAAAAATTGAGTAATGAATTATTAAATATGTAAAGGAAGATGGGAAATACAAATACCCCAACTGGTAATCATAATACTATATTTTAGAGATATAACATACCATTCAATAGACCTGAGCAACCTAACAAGATTTTAGAGATCAACATGGTATAAAAAATGTTTACCCATTAGTACAAAATTCAAAATACCTCTTAGCATGGTGAGTTTGATTACATCAAATTATATGAAGCATTAAAAATCTTTCAAATAAAAGTAGTCAGGTAGGACCAGATAAACAATCCACCAGAATCCCTCTAGGATCTTGGCTCTTCCAATACCACTATGTTCTTCAAAAATCATGAGTTTCCCTTCCTAGGTGAAGATGATAATGTATCAAATGATAATATGGACAAAATTCATGATTTGTAGTAGTTACATAGAGGTGAATATAACCTAAGGAATAAGTAGCCACTTATGACATAAACTCCTCCAAATACCATGGTGATTCCTCCTAATCTTGAAGCAGACAATAATCCACCCCCTTCAAGGGGGAATGATCAACCACAGAGCAAGGATGACCTAATTAAAGGAGGATACAATATCATAGAGGATATGAAAAATATCAGGGTGAATATAACTCTTCATGAGTTAACACATATCCCCAAACAAAAGGAATTTCTGTTGAAGTCCATTACTGGAAAGGATTTTATGGAATGAGCTAAAACATCTACAAACAAAGAAAAATTTGTTAACACCAACATCATCTACAAGAGTTAGCTAGAAGTTCCACCATTCCTACTAACTATTCAAGCATTTAGTAAGAACATTCATAATTATTTAGTTTATTCTAGAGCATTTGCAACTATCATGCCCACATTCCAAGCCCCTCAAATAAAATAGTTTCACAATTGGAAAAAATAGTAGTATTAGTAGTTAGAGAATTAACCAATGTGTGAATTCAATTAGCATCTAAACCATAAGTCTAGATGACCATTAATATTATAGTGGTAGACATACCATAAGGCTACAAACTATTGTTGAGCAAGGATTGGTCCAAAACACTCAATGGATATCTCTCTGCAAACTTCTCAAATATCTAGCTACCTTGGAGGGGAATTGAAAATAAAAGTAGAATTGATAGAGAGATAATAATGAAGTATCCCATTATAGAATATAACATCAATAATGAATAGGTAAATTATGAGTCTCTTAGCCTTGGTATTTATATTTTCACTACTCAAAATCAAGTACATAAGCTAGAACCTAAAGGTTCTAATTAGCTATGGACTCTACACTTTAATGGTGCTAAATCCAATCAATAATCATGCATGGGAATAAAATTGATTGATCCATAAGGTAAAATTTTTTTAGTAGCATATAGGTTGAAATTTTCATGCACTAAAAATAGAACTGAGTATGAGGCTCTAATTCTAGGATTATAGTTTTCACTTAAGAAAAATGTAAATCAAATATCAGTATTTGGGGACTCTAAACTAGTGGTCAACTAGGTTAAAAATCAATATTAGTGCAAGATGTATTATTTAATAAGATATAATCATAGAGCATGGGACCTGATTAAAATATTTGAATATTTCAACATAGTATCCATTCCTAGAGAGCAAAATTAATCTTCCAATTCACTATCTATTTATGCTATTAATTTGGAGCCACTACAAGAATCTAAGGTAAAAAGGTTTTCTATTGAATTGGTATCTTGTTCCTCTATTTCCAACAACATAGAAAATTTTTAGGTCTTTAATGATGACCAATAGATTATCTAATTTTTAACTAATTGATGAGAATTTGAATCCTAAATCATCAATGACAAGGACATTAATCACCTTTGTCAAGAAGAATCAGACAAGGAAGGCATTCTTTAGCTCAAAGAGAAATGATTCTAACCAAGTTGGTCTCTTTAGAAAGGCAATTCAACACAGACCCTCAAGCTCGATAACTCAAGAATCACAAGGTCAGTGAATCAAACTTCAAAATAAAAAATTTAGGAGATGAACATAGCCCATGCTATGTTAATATTAGTCTTAGTTACACCCTAGAGGAAAGAAAATGAGTGAAGGATTTAATCACTTGATATAAGGATGTCATCACTTGGACATATGAAGATTTGAAAGTATATGACTAGTAGGTCATTACTCATACAATTCCATTGAATCCAAATCACAAGCCATTCAAGTAGAGTCAAAGGCTAGTCAATCCTATTCTTGATCCTCTCATTCAAAGAGAAGTAGATAAGATGTTAAGGATAAAAAATCACCTTTCTAGTAAGACATTCTACTTGGGTAGCTAATTTGGTCCCAGTAAGAAAGAATAATGGTGAGATTAGATTATGTGTGGATTTTAGTAAACTAAATAAGGATTATAAAAAGGACAATTAACCCTTGCCTTCTTTGGATGAGGTGATATAGATGGTAAGAGTTTCTAAAATGATGTCCTTTTTGGATGGATTTTTAGGTTATAATTAGGTGCTAGTACAATTTGAGGAAATAACGAAGATGACATTTACCATGAAGTGGGGAAATTATGAATATAATATGATGAAATTCATACTAATAAATGTAGGAGTGACCTTTCAATGTGCCATGGATCACACTTTCACAGGACTGACAAAAAAATACATAATCATCTGATGGATGACATTACAATATTTTCAAAGAATTGGAAAGACCACGTAAGTCACCTATATTCCATATTCAAAGGATGCAAAAGGTTTGGTGTTTCATTAAACACAAATAAGAGCATATTTTAATTCACTAATGGAAAGATCTTCAGGTACATCATCACCAAGGATGGGGTCACCATTGATCCAGATAGAATTCAGGCAATTTAAAAAAAATCAGCCACTAAATAACAAGGAGCTTAAATCATTATTTAGAAATATTAACTTCGTAAGTAATTTCATCTCAGGATTTTCATAGATTATTATACCTTTGAATTACATTATCAAGTATGATGAAAAAATAGACTGGATAGATAAATCCCAAAAGTCCTTCCAGGACATTAAAGATACTATATCATAGGCTCTAGTATTAGTCAGTCTAGATTTTATAAAATATTTCTACCTATACTCATTCACTTAAGATCATATTATATGGCTATAATCATGCATAAAAAAGGATGAAACTAATAATCCAATTGATTTAATGACCACAAATTTGAAATATGTAAAACTCAAGTATTCTATGATTGATAAACAAATTTTCACCCTTGTCAAGGCAATAAATAAATTTTAGCATTACATCTTGAGGAATAAAACCATCACCATCATACTTGATCCTAATATCAAGATCACTCTATCAAATAGTGAACTAGGAGAGTGTTGAGGCAAGTGGATGGTAAATCTTCAATAATTTGACATAGAGATCAAGCCTACATAGATTGTTTGAGGGTAGGACATTATTTAGTTTATGACTAAACTAGATCCTTATATCATAGTTGAATAGGTATATGAAACTCAATTATCTAAATTAGAATGGTATATGGATATAATATAGTTTTTACTTATAGGAACTTGTTCCCCCAAGATCAATAGAGAGAGAAGAAGAGATTTGAGTCTCAAAGTTTCTCACTACATGATTAAGAAGGGAGTCCTTTACATAAGAAATTATGAAGGTATTTATCTCAAGTGTGTATCTATAGACAAATCTAAACAAATCTTAGAGAACTTAGATCACAAGGTAGGTATTCGTCATCCTTATGAAAATACCACAACCCATAAGATCTTAAGAATGGGATACTATTGGCCAATAATTTTTAAAGATGCTCATACTCATGTTAGAACATGCCATGAAAGCCAAAATCTATCCAAGAAAGAAGTACATGCAATAATTCCTTTACAACCAATTGTTGAAGGAAGGCCACTTACCCAATGGGGTTTAGACTTCATTAGTGTCATCAACCCAAATTCCTTAGTAGGCCATATATTTGTACTTACTACCACAGACTATTATACCAGATGGATCAAATCCATAGCCACAAAGAACTTTAGAGCACAAGATGTGATTATCTTCTTAGAACATATAACAACTAGATCTGGCACACCCATTTCTTTCATTTGTGACAATGGACCAGATTTTATATCAACAAAATTTATTGAGTGGGTACATGACAACTAGATTATTATCAAGTCAGATCCTAACTATTACCCTCAAGGGATGGACTGGTATAATCAATGGATAAAAATATGATAGATGAAATAAAAAAATTAGTAAGTGATAGGCCCAAGGACTAGCATAACTTATTGAAGTATGCTCATTGGGTAGACTGAACAAGATACAAATAATCCCTTAAAGTTTCACCCTATCTATTGGTGTATGGACATAGGCCAATGTTCCTAATTATTCTGAAGTTACTTATTAATTCATGCAAGACTACATAGAACCAAGTGATAAAATTGAATCAAGACTGTTGGACATAATACAAATGGAAGATTCAAGGAATGTGGCCTTAAAAACATTCAACAAACACTAGGATGTGGACAAGAGGTGGTTTTATAAGAGAGCAAAAATCAAAACATTCAAGATTTAAGATCTATTGCTACTTTGGGATAAATCCCATAATAAGAAAGGACAAAATGACAAGTTTGCCCCATTATGGATTCAATAATATCATATTTTAGAGATCATGGGAAATAATGCATTTCATTTTAAGGACCTATAGGATAATAAACTTACCTGTCCTATCAAAAGGCAGTTTTTGAAGCATTACTCCATGGCTATACCATCTGAAGGATCACCAAATTGATAAATCAGATGAATGTATCTATAAGATTAGATTACATTTCATATTTTCTTAAATAATTTTCCATCTTTCTTAGATTATATTTTTGTTCTTTCTAGATTAATCTTTATAGCTTTCAGTATTTTGCTTTCTTAGATTAGATTATTGTTTTCTATTTTAGGTTTTTCAATTTCTTAGAATAGTTGTTTTTTGCTTTCTTTGACAATCAGAATTATGTTTAATCTAACTATAACCAAGTTAAAATCCAAACCAACTGAGCTTAAGACTTGTAGAAAGGGAGAAAAGTAAAAAGAGAAAAGGCAATTTGGGACTAGTTCACAAAATTAGGTGTATTTTTGTGTCTTGAGTCTTCAAGATGAAGGTAGGTAATCATGGATTATTCTAGATGGTGTCATAATTGAATAATTTTACCAGGCATGTAGAAGTTACTCTCAGTGTACTTCATACAAATTTAGAAAGTCTTCTTGTTTTATTGGATCAAATACACTTATCACATTAAATCATTGTTGGAAATGCCAATTCTGAGTATAGATGTGGCTGATAGAGATGTTCTAGTAATGATTTGTTTTATAATTATACTATCTCACTGGGTTTCTAGCTTTTATCTTTTTATTTAAGAATAAAAGATAAATCAAAAGAAGAAAAAAACCAATGAGTTTAAAAGATAAAAATAAAATTTAAATAAAATCAAAAAGTTCACATGATGAAATAAGGTCAATGTACCATGCATCATGATTAATATAAAATAATGGAAAGAGAAGAGGATCCTAAGGTATCTCTATTGGGGATATGGATGTCTGGCTATTAATAGAGTAATGCCTAAGTGTTCCTTTTTTCTAATGAGATTTAAGAGATACTGGAATAAAACCTACAGTTTCATCAAGAGTTTCAAAAACTCACCATATCAAGGGATAAATGAATTACACATTTTGACACACACAAATCCAAGAAATTAGAAGGAAAGTATGTTGTGTGAATGAGCTTAAGAGTCTCTTTCATGTTTTTTATTTAAGTATTCTTCTATGACATAATTCATGACTAATTTAATGATTGATAAATAGAGTTATAGGTTCTTGAATACTCAAGAGTATTCCCCCTGTGATTTTCCATTTATTGTACCCAACACACTCCATTTTTCCATAGGGAAATGAGGACACATTTTTTTAAAACTATAGTCTTAACTTTGAGCCCCTCTTCTATATGTTTATGTAAAATATGGGAGAATATTGATTGTTATCCTTTTTGTACTTTGGTAAAGTAGCATTGGTATTGTGTTTTTACTAATGAAATTTATAATTTTTAGGAGTCTTTGTTGGGTTTTATGTTTTTAGACTTATCTTTTTTTAGGATTTTTTCTTTAGAACTTTTTTTCTGCATGAATTGGTCTTTGGGTTTATTGTGTCAAACGTTTTGTCTAAAAACATTTACCTAATAATTGAGTTCTTTTAGATATTTTATCTACAACAATTTCCTTAATGACTTAATTCTTTCAGGCATTTTATCCTAGACATTTTCCTTGATGACTGAATTCTTTTGAACATTTCATCTGAGACATTTTTTCTCACAGAGGACTACATTCTTTTGGACATTTTATCCAAGAAATTTTACTTGATGAATGAATTCTCTCATACATTTTGTCCAAAATAACCTTGTTGAGACATTAGAAATCACCCTTCAAACTTTTTACCACAGACATTTTTGTTTGATGAACATACCCTTCAGACTTTTTACTGCAGGCATTTTTCCCAATGAAATAGACTCTTCAAGATAATTAACCTAGACAAAAAGGGCAAAATAATTTCCCCACACAAAAATTCCAAAATGATTTCCTTGAATACCTTACAACATAACTCTATATGAGTGATAAGTGTCAACATCATGGGAGTCTATATGGTAGATCAATGACCCATAGGAAGAAGTAGGGTCAACAAATCAAGAGCCCAAAAGCCCCATAGAATTTATAAGTGGCACCCCTACATTCATAAAATTTATTATATATATACATGGTAAGTCAATTTTGAATTTATGTTTGTAGAAGTGAATTTAGAAGTGAAAATTTTTAGGCTTGTAAGAGTCAAGGAGTCAAGCACCAAGATCTATGGTGTGTGTTAACTTGCATACCAAAGATATAATGGCATGAGATCAAGAATGTAAACAAAGGGATTTAAAAATCAAAAATGGTGGTGATAAGTGTCATCCTCATGGGAAAATTTAATCAAAATATCTAACAATACACGGGATCTTAGCACATAGAGATTTGATGATCCGAGATCAATAGAGACTTTTCAATGGGCACAAATCTGATGAAAAGTTTCCACATGGTACAAAGGTGATAAGCCATGGAGTATGTTTTGAAAATATACCAAGAATATCATGGAGATACCAAATGACATGCTCACATTCCATCATGCATAGAGATATAATGGTACAAGTCCCAGGTGCACTTTTTTAGAGGTCCAGACCCAATGATAGGTAGCATGTAATGCATAATCATACTAGGATTAGTCACAATAAATAGTATCATTAGTTTTGAAGAATTATTAAAGTGATAATTGTCTTCAATGAATGTGTGAGTTCCATTTGAAGGAATATAATCTAAAAATATTCAACATGTTGTTCCCATAACCTATAAAATGAGGTATTATCATGCAATTCAAGCTATAATTGTAAAAGTGCCTTTATACACATGCACATGTTGCACAAATTTTGAAAAGGATAATTTAAATTGATAAATTTAAGTATGCTCTTATATGGTTTTGAACCATAGTTAGGACTCAATTTTTTACTATCACATGTAATGACCTTGCATGAACGTGGAGGATAAGGTGAATACTTCCCCAAGTTTGTTTAAATAATTGTATTCCAACTTGGATTTTTTTTAGAAAAAAATGAATACAAGAGAAACATCAATTTTGATAATCAATGAATGTATTTGTGTATTTTATTTCCAATTTATGTGTAATTAGTTGTTACTTATTTGGTTATATGTTTTAATAATCTTTAGTCTGTAATAGCTACAAATAGATTTTTGACTGTCTTGATTGATGTACTAATATGTAGATGTTAAAAAACTATTGAGATATTAGTAAAATATATTGTTTAATATATTCAAGTTATTTGATTCATAATTTTTAATGTGTACTAGTGATTTCTTTGATGTAATTTTCTATGTGTGTGCCAAAGTTGCTTAGATAATTGACTAGCCCAAGCCATAATATCTTGAGTAAGAATGTGCAATAGATGCCCTAAAAGGAACAACCTTTGTCTAAGGCCTATGAATTTTATACATCATTATCCCCTTATATTTCTTAACTAGGTTTGATTATGTGTGTAATTGATGTTGCTAGCAGCTGTATGTTCTAAGAGCACTTGTCTTTTTAGAAACTAGCTAGAGAAGCGATTCCTAAAACCATAGAAGATTTCTTTTATTCCTTATGATTCCCTCATTTTTTTGAGTTTATTTTGAGATATATCCAATTTATATTAGTAAATAGCCACCCATATAACTCACATAAAGATTCACCACCTTTTAGGGACCACACCTCCATCAAAAAAACCTTGTCAACAACCTACATGCCCTTTTAGATATTCCATCAATAGGTTGTCAAGAAATTCCTATCTACAACTCATTTAATAGATTGGAGTATACCTCAATTGAGATACTAAAATGTTATAGGGTACCTTTTTATGTTTTGGTGTGCATAAAACCTACATCAATAATCCCAGATAACATAAGTAGCTGGTAGGTGTTTTAGAGTGATGAATAAATTGTCAACATATTATAAGAGAAAAATGATTTCTACACTAATAGTCTATTATGAATCCAAGCCCAATATGAAGAGTAGACCATCCAAATATAGGTAAATAGGATACATAAATGATTAGTCACATTGGAAAACATATTTAATTATGATGACCACCTAAAGGGCAAGAGGAGAAACATGATGGTGAAGGAGGAAATATTCAAGTCAATGGCCATCTCTGATGACAAGATCCTAAAGGATGGTAAGCTATGCTCCCCATCTGAAATTGATGAATCCATAAAATTATGTAGAATATATGATGATATATTCACATGGATATATATATAACTCAAAGGATTTTATCTAATCTTATCCCAACATATGATTGAGCTCAACCCTAATATTAGGCCAGTCAGGTAGAAGTAGAGGCTAGTTAAACTAAAGTTTGAGCCCTTAATAAGGAAATATATCTCAAAATGCATCGATTCAAACATAATGTTTCCAATCAAACATTCCTCATGGGTGGCTAATTTTTTCCTAATGTGCAATAATAATCTAGAGATCTATTTGTACGTAAACTTCATGGACCTGAGCAAAGCCTCCTTCAATTACCCCCTCTTGTCAACTGAAAAGATTTTACAAATAGTTTTAGTTATGGAAAGGTTTTAATTATTGGATGGTTACTCACTATATAACTAGGTGTTTTTTTTAGTATTTTGAACACTTTAAAATAACATTCATGACTAAGTGGGGTACCTTTGTATACCAAAGGATGCCCTTTGGTTTGACAAACATAAGATCTACTTTCTAGAGGGCCATGGATATGTCTTTCAAGGGACTCATCAACACCATCATATTAGTTTACCTTAATTATATAATTGTTTTTTTTTATCAAAATACATATTAGATCATTTGGGTCACCTAGATCAAGTCTTTGAAAAATGTCAACAGTTTAAGATCTCTCTAAACCCAAACAAGTGCATATTTATAATACATGAATGAAAAATTTTAGGACACATTATTTCCAAGGGGGAATCACCATTTATATTGAATGATTTGAGTCCATTCTATTTATCCCTCTCCAAAGTCACAATAAGGGTCTTAAAAGCTTGTTGGGAGAAATAAACATTATTAAAAGGTTTATTCCAAGTTTTTCAACTTTGGTCAAGACTCTCATAAAAATGATCAAGATCAACATTGCATTCAAATATAACCAAGAAGGTTGAATCAGTTTTGAGGCCATAAAGTGTGCCATTGTAGAGGCTCCCACATTGCTAAACTTGGATTATGTTAAGCATTTCATCCTTTATGTATTTAGTAGAGTTGAATGCATCTCAACCATCCTTGCATAACAGAATAATGACCAACTAGAGAAACCTATCACTTTATTTATCTAGGTGCTTAAGGATTATGAGATATGCTATAACTTTATATAGAATCACACCCATATGGTAATAATATCACTCAATAATTTCAAGTATATGATCTCTAATAATAATATCTAGCTTATGGTCTTACAATCAAGTAAAAGGGATTTCTTACATAGAAAGGATATCAATGAGAATAAAGTAGGATAGGTCACAAAGGTGATGGAATATAACATAGACATCTAAATCACTAATTTGGTGTGAAACAAGGGACTTTGTGAGTAGTTAGTAGAGGATATGAGAGCATGGCGATCTTTCTTTAGATTAACATATATCTACATGGATTGAATAAATCTACTCACAAACACTTTAGATTACAAGCCATCCCTTTGTTCTTGTTAGTGGTTCACTTTTTAAAAGAGACATTAATGGAGTTCTTATCCAATGCATAGAATAGGATCAAGTGGACAAAATCCTTTAAGCATTCCATGATGGGTCATCAAGAGGCCATTATTCACCTAAAACCACTATAATGAAAATACTGGGAGATGAATATTACTGGCCAATTCTACTCAAAAGCATGGGTGTGAAGTTACAAAAGGTGTGCCTTATTTATAGGAAAAATAATTTGGTATACTTACCCTTACATCCAATATAAACTGATTAACCCTTTGCATACTGGGGCCTAGACTTCATCGGTATGATAAATCGACCATCAAGAACTGGACACAAGTAGATACTCATGGAAACTAAATACTTCATGAAGTGTATGGATGTAATAAAACTCAAATAAGCTAATGAGGTTTCCATTATATACTTATATGAAAGCATTATTTCAATATTTGGTGTCCCTACTACTATTATCTCAGATAATACACTAACTTTATTTAAAGCTAAGATCAATAAATGGGTGGTTAGATATAACATCCGTTTGAGTACCTCTTCAAACTATTACCCCAAGGTAATGGTTTATCCAAGTCAATTAAAAATAACTTGATTCACATCATTAAGCAAAACATCAAAGATAATCAGTGATCCTGGCATACCAAGCTCAAAACAACCCTCTAGGTAGATCAAATAATGTTGAAAAGAGTGTTAGGGAATTATCCTTTCATGTTACTCTATGGAAGGGAAGTGAGGTTGCCCACATCATTTGAGTTACCTTAACTAGATTTATTTCATTAATTGGAGTTAATTGAGAGTGATCCTATGATAGTAATATTATCTAAGTTAATGGAGATTGAATAACTCAAGATGTGGGCCATGTACACTATGGATCTTTCATAAGTGCAGACCAAGAAAACATTTTAAATAAGGGTTAATGACAAAAACATCAATAAAGGATACTTGGTACTCAAATGGGATACAAATAGAGAAAATTTTGGGAAGCACACCAAGTTTGATGCTATATGGAGTAGCCCATACACCATAGTTAGTTACAATAAAGCTAATGCATACTAGCTTGTAAGGCCAAGTGGAGAAGTGTTTCCCATCCCCATCAATGGGATTCATCTCAAGAACTATCTCTGATGATCATGAAAAACATTATAAATAGTATTTTAGATTTTTTTAAATTACCCTAAGTTCCACATGAACATGCTATTTTTAGAGTAGTTTCATTTCCTCTAAGTGCTTGTGTGTAGTTATATTAGTTTAGATTTACCTTTTGGTGTAATTCTTTTCTTTATTTATCTATCTAAGGTATCTTAGTTCCTTATAAGGTTGAGTGGGATTTTCATGCCAATAATAGTCAGGATAAATATCAAGGGATTCTAGATGACTCCATGCCTAATGGATTGATTTGAATACTACTATATTCTTTCTTAGTAGGTAAGCAACCTATAAAGGTTGCAAAAATTGTTAACCATTTTTGGTCACCATGGGAGAGCAACACCTAAATTCATTAGTCCAAGGCTTCAGATCACCCATAGGTTATCAAATTTTAGTACATTCATTGTATATAAATAAATATGAGGTTGGTCTTAGGTGAGTTTCAATATTTAGGCATTTTAAAGAAGTTCTTGAGCACACATTAGTCTTCTCAACCTTTCTTCTAGCCTTCCTAATGAACGCAACATCTCCTGGAGCCCATATGCATCAAACAACAAAAGGACTTAGATGATTTTGAAAAAAATTACCCAATGCCATACATCACTCTCTCAGTAGTCCTCAGCCTATTCAAAATGTTTTTTGACACTTAATTAATTTTCAAATTTGCCCAACAAGGTATTGATAATAGCATAAAGCTAGAAAAATTAGAGAATGGGATGTTTCCATGTGTTGTAATCTTGGTGACCTATTGACCTAGAATTTTTCATACAAGTACAAATCCCTCCAAGCTAATAAGTTAGTATTATAATACCATGTGAAGAAATCTCACTACTCCAAAGCCTCAAGGTAGTTCATGCAAATCCTAGTAGCCTATTAGGGCAAAAAGAGTGAGAAAGATCCACATGGAGATGGTAGGCCCCAAGTAAATAGTGGTATAAGTGATTAGTGAATAGTATATCACCAAATGGCACTTGATAGAGCTTATATAGTACATAAAAAAGAAAGGATAGGAATGTAAGAAGTTACCATGTGGCCGAGATGATAGAAATACAATTTAGCTTGAATTAATTATAGATATGACATGTGGAGGCCATGTACTATGGCTAGGGCTTATGACTTAAAAGAGTGACACTAAAAAGTAATAAATGAGATGAAAAATGAAATTGTACCACATCATCAATGCACAAGATTAAATTTGATGGCCTTTTTGGCTATCAAAACCATGAAAATCCATGATTTGATTGTGCACTCAATTTGATTTTAAAAAATCAAGTTTTAGATCAATTCTTCACAATTAAATGATAAATTGGGAGGTATAATTAAATTCATAACTAATAAATGGCACCTATTAAAGCATGGTGTGCACATCAAAATCAAGTGTAAAACATAAAATATAAGTCTAGCCTTAAATAAGAATAAATCTAACTACATAAGACAAAGGTAATTGGCAATCCCAACACAATCCCAACTACCTTCAGCTACTTGAATTTAATTGGATTATGGTATAGATGTATGAACCATGGGCATGCCTTCAATCTATCATAAGATTTAAATCCAATATATTAACCACATTCTTCCCACCTAACATTAAAATGTGTAACTATCACAATCATGGGTGAAATTGTAATTAATAACCTGTGGGCTTCTCATTGCCTATAAAATAATGGGTCTTACATTGTCAAATGATCTACGCTTTTAGGAATCATAACACTTCAAAAATTTACCCTCTAAGGGCCCTCTCTTGGTATAACAATGATATATTTATTTGAGTTTGTAATATTTCCTTAAATTTTGATATTAATAAGAATTGATTACTTTTATTCATGGTCTATGTTCTATGTACATTCATGGTTGTTGACCCATGTTTATGGATGTCTATCCTTCTCTTTGCTATCCTCCCTTCACACCTCTACACATAACTAAAAGTCTCTGTAGGTCTCATGCTATGTATACATAGGTTTGTGTAGGAATTATCTACGGACCATTTATCATCCCTCCTAATGATGCACTATGTTCCCTTCCCTTCATGCAAAACATTCATATAGTGCCCTCAATTTGAAGATATTGTAGCCATTCTATTAATATTATTATGTCATTAAGTGGGTGATTTTCTCACTCTATTCCTAGTGCATCACCTATTACATTCCAAAAACCCTCTTACATTTTCTCTCCCTTTCCCCTTGTCAAGTTTAAGTTTAGTGCTAGATGTAGATTTCATTCTACACTTTATAGTTTTAAGTTCTCATCCTAAGCCAGGTACACATAGAATATAAGGAAGCTAACCTTATCCATAGGTTTGTCCCAAGGAGTGTAAGTTTCCCACACCTTGGGGGATGATCCCATTGCATCACTAAACCAATTCTTCCAATTCAATGGGTGCATGGTTTGAGTGATAACATCACACTTTGAAATAAAAGGAATTATAATCCATAAAATACCTAGAGTAATTTTAAGCTAACATGATCATGAGAATGCATATCATAGTTTCTTATTAATAATCAAGAAAATATTTTGAATCCTTTTCTAATATAAGGACCTCCATTACAAGATATGATTTTAAGTATTAGGTACACTATAAACTCACATATGGTGAATTTTACCAAAATCACATAAAGTGATTTATTACAATATTTTTATAATTTGAAACTAAGTATAAAAAAGAATAAAGAAATACATGGATGTTAAGAAAAGACATTGTCATTCACACTTCTCCTCAATGAAAACTTTGAGAGTCCCAACATTATATGAAACTTGAAAAACATGGTAACATGTAGTTTTGTGAAGATATCTTCCACTTTTTTATCTATAAGAAATAACTAAAGTTTAATATCACCATTGAGGACTTTCTCTCATATAAAATGCACTTGAACTTCAATATGTTTAGTTATTTGACATTGCACTAGATTTTTTGATAGAGATTTACAACTTTGATTATCATAGAGAAGGGTGGTATTGTGAGAAACATCAAAATATAGTTCTTCCAATAAATTTCACAACCACATGGCTTTGTTAGTAGTTTCCATAGCACCTATGTACCCTACTATATTAAAATAGACATAAATAGTAGGCTATATTTTATTTCTCTAAGTAATAATACCTACACCAAACTTAAACACATATCTAGAAGTATATTTGAAATCTATAATATCACCAACACAATAAACATCACAATAACCAAATAAATTAGCATTATTATTAGAATAATAATATAAACCAAAATTTATAGTTTTTTTTATAAACTAAAGTATCTATTTTGATAATTTATAATGATTCAATTGTGGATCTTGCATGAATCTATATACAACACCTACAAAAAATAAAATATTTGGTCTATTAATAGTTAGATAAATCACACTACTAACTAATAGTTTGTATAAAGTGGGGTAATCTTTGTCACAAG
This sequence comes from Torreya grandis, assembly GCA_037957365.1. Taxonomy (NCBI): domain Eukaryota; kingdom Viridiplantae; phylum Streptophyta; class Pinopsida; order Cupressales; family Taxaceae; genus Torreya; species Torreya grandis. Next base: position 140,639 of record JARHVA010003032.1, on the reverse strand, counting down.
TAAGTTTTTGATCCAAGCTTAACACCAACTTCAATAGGGGTATACGTAAGCTTATAGTCAAGTATATTAAATTTAACAAGAATGTTATGTGCATACTAAGATTAAGATAAAATAATTAAATTTTTATGCTGAAATATAACCATTACTAGAAAATGATGAAGAAGGTTGAGATTAATCATTTAAAAATATTGGCTTAGTTTATCTCTATGTTTAAGAATTAAACCAATTTGATTGCTAGTAATACAAATATCATCAATATAATTATTTTTAACTTTTACAAAGAGATCATTATCAAAATAATATTTATAAAAACCTAATTCTTTAAAATAACTAGTGATTTTAGAATACTAAACTCAAGTAGCTTATTTTAAACCATAACAAGATTTATTTAACTTACAAATATAATATTTTTTTTTTAGTTTTAGTGAAAATTCTAGGTTTAGTCATGTAGCTTTCTTCTTCTAGATCATAATTTAGGAAGGCATGTTTTACATCCATTTGGTATATAATCTAACCAATCCGAGTTGCAAGGGAAATACACAATCTAATAGTAATCATTTTTACTATAGAAACAAAGTTTTAAACATATTCAATCCAAATTTTTTGAGTAAAACCATGAGAAAATAATCTAGATATCAATTTTTCAATTTTACCATTTGGATTATATTTGCTTTTGTAAAGCCACCTAGAACCAACAATATGCCTTTTAGGCAGAGTCAGGACAAGATCCCAAGTCTAGTTTTTAAATTTATATTTTGCTTAAATAGCTACTTTCCATTTATCATCTTGAATATATTAATTAAAGGATTGAGGTTCACATTAATACAAAATCATAACATAATAATAGGTGTGTTGAATCTTTGTTAGTTTATTAAGATTACCAATATTAAATGACTGAATTAGAAATTCAACTAATTTAGGTCATTTAGTTTGAGCATGAAGTGGAGAAAGTTACTCTTTAGACTCTAGGTTATCCACAATCATGTCACTTCCTTTAGGTCATATGATTATTCATAGGGAGTAATAGAAGAGTCATGATCATCAAAATAAATAATTAGAAGGGGGTCCATAAAAGGCTCATAAAAAGATTTCTCAATGATTTGGACATTCCAATTCTTAATTATTTATATTTTATACATATTTTAAACTCTTAATCCTTTGTTTTTTCCTCCATAAAATACAAAAATGCAAAAATAGGAGGTAGGATGAAGTTTATTTATTTTTATTTAAGAATAAGGATATAAGCAAGACCACATCTCTAAGGATTTATAAATATGTGATGCTTTATTATAGAATCTATTTATAATATGAACATTAGTATTCATAGATTCAACCAATAATAGTTTAAGAACATTTATAGAATTTAATGTTGTTCTATTTATTTCAAGGATGTTTCAGGTTTTCCTTTCAACAACTACATTTTACTATGGGGAATATGGAATTGTTAACTCTCCTTTTATAACACAACCAATGAAAAATGAAGCAAAATATTTAATAATTTATTCACCACCATTATAAATTATTAATATTTTAATAGAAATGTTATAAGAATTATTGTTTTCATTTGAAACGTGCACCCATAGATGGTCTATGATGCTAGAGGTTTTTCTATAACGCATAGAATGTGAATGTCTTGTGTAGAGTGTAGAAGTGTTCATCACTACCATGGAAGTGTTATTTATCAGCCATACATATGTAACATTGATTGTCTCATCATAATGATGGGAATGTCCCCAAGGTGTGGGACCCATTCACTCCTTGGGATAAACCTCTAGAGTAGTCCAGCTTCCATCTATTCTAAGTGCACCTAGTTTAGGACCAATACACAGACCTAACGAGTAGAAAGGTAAATCTACCACTAATCTAAACCTAAGATTTAGAGATAAAATGGAGATATAAATCAAGATTTTGATGGAAACTAAAAGGTGATGCACCAAGAATAGAGCAAATGGCCCTATTCCCTTGGACATACTATAAATATCAAAGAATAAGATAGTATTACATAAACTCCACCATGATCACTCCAAATGCATAATTATTTCACATGGAAGATAGGGAATGCAACATATTATTGAGATTGATGAAGGTTATCCATAGACAAGGCTTACATAGACCCAAATGTGCATAGAATATGAATTACAAGTGAGTTTCAAGTTCCACACAGAGGTGTTAGGATCGGATGATGATGAGAGGGGTGAACATTACCCATATAAAAATATATATAAACTAGAATCACATATATCATGTAGGGAGAAGGAGGTGAACTCAATCCTCATTTAAGTGCAAGGTCCAACCAATAAAAGTACTCTTGGAGGGAAAATTTTGGTAGCGTAAGGTTACCTAAGAAATTTCAAAAATTATTAAAATGAAGATTAAGGATTTTATAATGGAGAAATACTTTTATAATTAATTCACCCTTTGGGGTGGAAAAAATAGTCTTTTAGCTCTATTATGGTGTCACATCCACACTTCTTAAATTCTACCTAGTCATCTAGATCTAGGAGTCAGTGGTAGGATTATTTTAGATCCATGTGCATGTCTAAGAATATAAGATCTTTAGAATAGTTACATTGGTAATGTTTGATCATATTCGATATTTAACAACCAATTTTGTATTTACTCATCCTGACAAGGCCTTAATCACTGCTCAATCCTCTTTAACCACTACTTTATATTTCACTACCACTTGTCAATTGCTATGTGGGCCTATTTTGAACTGCCACATCATATTTCCACATTTGATGGGAATAAGTGCCTTATAAAACCTTTTGGGGGATATCTATGCACTAAATACTACAAAGTTAGGCTATGCAGTGAGTTATGACTTGGTAAAGGACATAGATATATAAGTCTTATGTAGGGCTATATGAATTTTAACCCTTTTTTTTCTAAATTCCATTTGATAGTTCTCACAAGTATTCACTTCATACTTAGGGCTCATATTAGTTTATGAAGTAGCATGTTTATGTCTTACATCATGACCTATAATTTATAAGGGCTCATAGATTTATGATTTGGCATGAAACTTCTCTATTTAATCATGAAGGGATTTTTAATAGGGGTGTATAAGAAGACTGAATATCTTGAGCACATTTTTCATGATTTTGAGTCATTCCCTAGGTATTTTTTTGTACATTATCTAAAGATTGAGAGATTTGTTTGGATACCTATACACCATTTAGCTTGTGTAATGGAGGATATTTGAATAGGGTGCACATTGGAATTATTTATGAGTGAAAATTGACACTTATTTGATATGTATATATGCACTAATTACTTTAACCATGAGAATTGATTAGAAATGTTTACATGCATGTTTTCTTTAAGGAACTCAACACTTTGTAAGCACACAAACCTTATGTAGGGTCCTTATGAGTTATGTGTAAGATAGGGGTGACTCATAAATTCAACATGTTTGGTGACCTCTATGGGTTGCTTTCCTGCTAAGTGGGAATCTAGTAGCCTTTGAAGTAATCCATTGAGCATAGATTAATTGGAACTTCCATCATTATTTTCTTGAACATATTGGCTATGTACCTCTGGCTTTGGAATAAATTGAGAATTACTAACAAAATAACTACACCAAAGTCACTTAGAGGAAAGAAGATAAAATCTAAGTATAAAATTATGTACAGGTACTCAGAGGATATAAAATATATCTTGATACAATGTGTGTAGGGAATTTAGGGAAATAAAAAACATCTAATCTACTTATTTATAAATTATACATGAATCAATGGAGATATGATTAATATGGATCCCATTGATTGGGATGGGTAGTTCTTCTCAATTACATTTAGTGAGTTAGAAATATTTAGCTTTTTTGTATCTGATTATGGTATATGGACCACTCCATATCACATCAAATTTAGTATGTCCTCTATCTCTTACTCTATATATATATATCCCATTTGAGCACTAAATATCTCTCTTGGAAACTTCTGTTAGTGGCCCTTTTATCAAAGGTCCTCTTCATTTGGGCCTATTGAAGTTTCATAGTGTGCACAACTTGTACTCTAGTTTCTTTGAGATCCATTAGATTAGCTAATATTAATGTGATTGCATCACTCTCGAGTAGATCCAATTGATGGGAGAGTTAAAACTAATGAAATTCAAGGGACATAGGTAATCTAGCTTCCCTTCCATAAACTAGCATGAAGGGTGAATTTCCCAACACTCTTTTGGGCATGACTCAATTGGCCCAAAGGGACATCTTGAGCTTAGTATACCAAGCTCACTAATTATTTTCCCTGGTTCGCTTGATGATGCAAATAAAGTTATTATTGGTGGATTTGGCTGAACCATTATCTTGAGGGTAATAGTTTTATGAGGTGCTCAGGTGGATGTTATGTTTGATGGTCCACTCACTAATTTTAATTCCAAGGAAGGCCAATGCATTAATATAGATAATGGTGGATGGAATACCAAACCTTTCTACAATGCCTTTGTATAAGTCTAGAATGGATGCCTCATTATCCCACTTGAGTGCCACTACTTTTGTCCACATTGTCAAGTTGTCATCAGGATCCATTTGTGCCCTATGTTTGAATGTGGTTTGATCATCCCAATAAAATTGATACCCCACTATGTGAAGGGATAATCAACTTTAATTTGGCATAGGGGGAGAGATACCAACTTCTATTTTCCTATAAAGAAGGTGTATTTATTGAAACATCACACCCATGTCAATAATAATTGGCTCACATAATCTTTATAGTGGTAGTCTTGGGTTAATAATGACCTATTAATGGGCCTTTATAGAACTATTGTAGAATTTTTCTCACTTTTTCATGATTTATGCACCTAAATAGGACTCCATTTATGTCTCTTTTGAAGAGTGCACCAATAATGAACACACAAGGAATGGACTATAACTTAAAGTGCCTATGCTTAGACTTATTAAATCCAAGTTGATATGAGCTAATTTTAAGGAAAGTCATCATGTTCTATATATAATTCATGTAAAATTATTGATATAATTATTATTCTTCACACAATGGAAGGAATGCTTTATCTTCAATCTTTGCATCCTCAACCAATTATTTATAGAGTACCTTTCCTCACACTACCTTGGTGATCTAGATGTCCACATTTTAATCCATCACCTTGGTGATTTATCTATCCCATTTCTCATTGATTCCCTTGATGAGTAATAAATCTTTGACACCTACATGTGGGACCATCAACTAAATATTGTTATTGGAAAGGGTGTGTCAAAACTTCTTGAGTGCCCTTATAACTATGAGGGCATGATTTTTTACAAGGATATAGTGCAAATCATAACCCTTCAATAACTAGATAAAAAAGGTAACTAGCTACTCTAATTGATCATTTTTTTGTTTTGTAATGATAGTTGAGATGCCTTTGGCTCCAAAAAATTCATAAAGGATAAAATCCTAGGTATAATTTGGGTTGAGAAAGGTGGGAGCTTGCATGATAGTCTACTTGATGGCTTTAAACTATTGATGCCTTTGTTTGCCATATAAATTTAGAATTCTTCTTAAGCATCATAGTGAGGGTTTTAGATAGAATAGCTAAGTTAGACACAAATATCTTAACAAAGTTTATCCTCCCCAAGAAGCTCTTAAGACTCTTCTTGTGACTTGGGAGAGGGAGGGACACAATAGCTTTGATTCACTATGTATCAATTATAATCCCCTCTTTAGAAATAATGTGCCCTCATAGAGAACTTTCATGAACCATGAAGATACACATTTTTGGGTTTAAATAAATCCTAAAATATTGACATATTTTGAAGACTTTCTCTAGATGGCATAAGTGCTCTTTTGCTTGCTTAGAGAAAATAGTTATGTCATCAAGGTAGACTAAGATTATCTTGATGAGTTCCTTAAATGTCATATTCATGGCTATCTATAAGGTTATTCATACATTTTTTAAACCAAAGGGCATTATATGGTATGAAAAGGTTCCCCACTTAGTGGTGAATGTGGTCTTGTAGTGATCACACTCTTGCACAAGAATTTAGTTTTATCCAGATTAGCCATATATCAATGAGAATTATTTTGTGCCTATAATTATTTATAGGATTTGACCTATTAGTTGGAGGGGATAGTGATCCTTAAAGGGTGCCTTGTTCATGCATATATGGATCTTCCCATTCTTCTTTTACACTAGGACTAGGCTAGAAACCCACAGAGAGTGTTTGATTAGAAGTATTATGTTGGCCTTAATGAGATTTGAGAGCTCCTTTTTCATAAAAGGATTAAGATTTGGGTTGATGGGTCCTTACTTTTAGTGAACTAGACATGCAATAGGATCAAGATTGATGGTGTGTTGTGTTAAGCCTAAGTCAAATCTTCTAAGGTCCTTATAGCTCCATGCAAAGATATCATCATATCTCCTATTGAGCTTGATTAATTTACTGATTTTTGGTGGGGAGCATACCTTGTTAGGCTTCAATATCTTTCCTTTGGAAATGTTTACTTTCATAAATACCTCTTTATTTATTATCTTGCTTTTCCTTTCTCTTTTGATTTGGCAATTAGAATTGAAGATGCTTTCTAGGGTAACTAACCCTTTTGGTATCTTTTTCCCATTTAATTGGATGACTTGATCTTTGTATTAAGCTTGCAATTATGATTGGTTATTTATACATAACTCAGCCTCATCCTTTAGGAAGTTGTTAATTTATTCATCACTTTTGAACACTTTCTAATTATCTACATTATCAAGGACTACCGCTCTAATTACAAGCCTCATGAGCTACTTAGGTCCCTTTATTACATCACATAGGATGTTATACTAAACACCTATGGTTATGAGTCTATCTATATTGACATTTCATGCTCTTGGTATAGAACTAATATTGAATGCATCAAAGCCTTCAATCATATCCCACACTCTATACTTTTAGGTCTTTAATAAGCCATTTTTGGTCATGATCTATGTTTTATCCTTGTTAATGACTAGTTCAGTACCACCAAATGCATGTAGTACCTTGATTCCTTTTTTCTATACAAGCTAGAGACCTTGGATCAGTGCTTCAAAATTTATAGCATTATTCATGCAACTAAACTACAACCTAAATCCATATAATTATTTCTCCTTTCCAAAGGATCTAGCATCACACTAGCCCCTATGCCATTTTATCTTTAAGAACCATCAAAGTATAGTTTTCATGTACGTTTAGGGTTCTCTTGTACCTTTACAAGCTCAAGTAACATGGAGTCTTCATCAAGGAAGTAATACATAACTAACCCCATCTCTTCCACGTTATCATATGGGTCACTCATAATGTTCACGTGACCATTCATCCAACAAATCATCTAGGACCTCTTCAAGAAGTGTTGTGGCTTCATGGAGAGTTTAATTCTCCTCCTAATCAAACATTATGTAGTCTAATTCAACTAGGCTGGGAGAGTATGACTCAATAGGACTTTTAAAAATAGGTTAAACTCTAGTAGTAACCCTAGTCTTTTATATATTTTTGAGAAATATATGCAAATAGTCTATGGATAAGTATCCACCCATATTTATTGTTAACTCTTGAGAGAGGAATATGGAAAAGTAGGGATGCAAGTCAAAGACTATAATGTCTTGCACAATAGAAAGGATTGGGCATACATGTAATGTAAGATTAAAATCCTTGATGAGTCTTACAGTCTTGACCATTGTTCCATCTAACTAAACCATTCCATTTAAAATATGGGAATATGCAATTCCAAGAATATCTATGATCTTCTTTGGCATCACTGAGCTACTTGCAACTATGTTGATCATGTAATTATGCACTAGGTGCTTGTCAATAATCAATGAGATGCAAAATGGGGGTGGTTTAGCATTATTTTGCATCTCTGCTTTTGGTTGACATAGAATAATATAGATTGAAGGCATAATTTATGATGTCTTGCATGTTTGAAATATTTTTAGAGCATCTTATATAAAATTTCTTTGAGAAGGAATAGCAAGGGCAACCCACATGCTACATTGATGCTCATCTTCTTCATCTATTTGACTATGTTCAAGGGTATTTGGGATCCCTTTGGTTATTTATTTTGGATGGTATCTTCCTCTCATATTGATGTACTAGTCTAAAGCTACTCATCTCTTTACATTTCTTATTCCATGTGCACTAAAGGTTGTGTGGGTACTCTAGATTGTATACCTATGTGTGTGACCTAGGGCACTAAAAATAATATCACCTCCTCTATTGCTCTCCTTTTGAATCTTGTATTGAAGTAAACTAGGGTGATTACTATATCTAACACATCATACTAATTTATATATTTGAATTTACTCTCATGTTAGTTAAAAATAGTAGACCCATATTCTTATTACATCAGTGCTTGAGTTTCTTCTCCTTGTAGGACTATTATACTCACCTGTTCTTGAGGTTATGATAAAATTAACACCATTAATGCTTTGTTCATGACTCCACTTACGCATGTAGCTTGATTATGTGGTAAATTTCATGGGAAACACCATTTAGGATCCTATGTAAGATTGTTCTACATGGGTAAAAGGGATCTAAAGGTGCTAGAAACATAAATTTTTTTTGCATAAGGTGATATATTATATGTGAGCTAATATTATACTTTCATGCCACCTTGGTAGGGAGGTTTATTTGACTAGTATTACTAAGTGAAAGGTTGACCAGGTTTGGAATGCTATGTTTACTACCTTTTAATGGCTAAAAAATCATCTATGAAGCTTTGTATTAGTGTTTTAAGTTCATGCAATTCATTAAGAGTAGTAGATGAAGTTGGTGGACTTATTGTGATGGGGATGGGTGCTAACATAGGCTACACAACTAGTTGGCTAGGAGGAGGTTATATGAATATAGGCATAGGGGGTTTGGGCATAATCATACCTGCATGAATTAGATAATTCTTGGCCCTGACCATGACATCATAAGAATTCAAAAGTATAGCTCCTCGCATGTATTGGATCATCACAACTATATCACTATTAAGAGCTATAAAAAAAATATATAAATGTACTATTGGGAGATGGATTACATAAGGGTGGTATCCTATCTCAGACTCTCTAGAATTTGAATTTGAAATCAACCATCATCTAATGTGGGGCTCTCTTTATAGTTTTAAACTACTCTATTAGTGTTAAGTGGTAACTTTAGTCCTCAAATTTATTACATAGTTCTTCCCTAAGATCATCCTAGTTGTGAATGGAATTTGGTCTCAAGCCTTAGTACCACTAAAGTGATTTTCCTTCGAAAGAAGAGGCAAGTAGTATGACTATGAAACTATCCTCAATGACATGGTACATTGAGAAGATGTTCACAGTATCTTGAATATGATCCATAGGGGAATTTACATTCTCACCCATGAAATAAGATAAAATTTTGAGTGTTATGACTAGAATGTCATCATATTAGGTAAGAATTAACAAACTACCTCCACTAAAAGGAATAAACAATTGATTCCTTTATGCATCCATGAATGGAATAGGGAATAATCTTCTTCTAAGTGTAGGGAACCTCCCAAAAGGGGGGTAGATAAAGATCTAGGGGATGATTATCTTGAACCACTCTCTCTCCTGATAGGGGATGAAGATACATTTACCCTTCTTTTTCTAGAGGGCATAGAAAGCTCAATGAAGTGGAAATCAATACCCATTAAAGATGATCTCATTTGTCTTTGTAGATAAATGAAACATTGATCTTTATGAACCAAAAATTCTTAGAGTTTATAAGATATCATAAATTCTTTAGTTCTTTGTTGAAAAAGGAAATCCCACTAGGCATTCCAAAAACTATTTTCATCCAAAATGTGCACCTATGAATGGTTTGTGGTGTGTTAAGATTTTATATAGGACATAGAATGATAATGTCTTATGTAAATAAAAAAAGTTTTCAACACTAGGTGTGGAAGTGTTATCACTCACCCACATGATTAGATAATTAGTTGTCTCATTGTAATGATGGGAACATCCCCAAGGTGTGGGACACTTATGTTCCTTAGGATAGACCTCCAGAGTAGGCTAAATTTATTCTATTATAAGTGTAACTTGTTTAAGATCAATGCATACACCTAAAGAGTAGAAAGCTAAATCTATCACTAATCTAAACCTAATATTTTGAGATAAAATGGAGAGATAAATTAATAGTTTGTTACAAAGTAATATTTTGTTGGAAATTAAAAGGTGATGCACCAAGAATAGAGCAAACACCTCTATTACCTTGGATACACTAAAAATCTTAGATAATTAAATAGTATCACATAAAATCTACCATGAACACTCCAAATGAAAAATTATTTCATATGAAAGCATGGGAATGCAACACATCATTGAGAGGGATTAAGGGTATCCACAAACAAGGCCTATGTAGACTTGAATGCACATAGAATACAACCTAAAAGTGAGTTTCAAGTTACACATAGAGGTGTTGGGATTGGATGATAATGAGATCAGTGAATTTTACCTATAGACAAAGATAAACAAACATGTAACACATAGAGTATAATAAGAATGGAGGGAGGTGAATTCAATTCTCATCAAATTCCAAGGTCAAGGCAATAGAAATTCTCTTGGAAGGCACATTTTGGTAGCGTGAAGTTGCCTAAAAAATGTTGACCTTTATTACAATGAAGAAAAAATATTTTATAAGGGATCAATAATTTTACAATTAATTTTCCCCTTGTGGTGGAATATCTTGTCTTTTGATTCTATTACGGTGTTGTGTCCATGCTTCTTAAATTCTACCTAGTGATTCAGATCTAAGATTTAGTGGTAGGATTCTTATCGATCTACATGTATGTTAAAGAATGGAATATCTTTGGAATAGTCATAGGGGTGGCATGTGATTACATATTGATGTTTGATATCTACTTCTAAATTTACTCATCCTGACAAGGAATTAAACATCATTCAAATAATTTTCAAACACCACTTTATACTTCACTCCCACTTTTCAATTGTTATATGGGTTTCCTTTGAACTGCCACATCATAGTTGTGCATTTGATAGGAATCAATGCCTTATTCCTTTTTGGGTATATATGTGTACTAAAGACTATATAGTTAGGTTTCATAGTGAGCTACGAGGTAGTTAAGGATGAATATATAGAAGTCCTCTATAGGGTTGTATTAATTTTAAAACTTTTTTTCTAGATTTCCATTGGTAGTTATCACAAGTCTTCACTTCATGCCTAGGACTCATATCAGTCTATGAAGTATCATTTTTGTAGCTTAGATCATGGATTATGATTTGCAAGGGTGTATAACTCTATGATTTGTTATGGATCTCATCTATTTACTCATGGGGGGATTTTGAAAAGGGGAATGCAAGAATATTAAAGATCTTAAGCACATTCTTCATGATTTGGAGCCGTTCCTTGCACATTTTCTCCTACATTATCTGAATACTAGGAATTTTGTGTGAGTACATGTGCATAACTTAGCTTGCACAATGGAGGATATTTTCATGGGGTGTGTATTATAATTATTTATGAGTGAAAATTGGAATTTAGTTTATTTATAGATCTATGTTGATTATTTTAAGTGTGAGTGCAGATGGTAAACATCTATGTGTAGTTTTTTATTTAAAGAACTCAACACTTCACAAGTGCACAAACATTCTGTAGTGTCATTTTGAGTTTTGTGTAAGATAGGGGTGACTCCAAAAGTCAATAATTAATAACTAAATATTTATGTTCTTTGAATTTAGTTAACACTTTATATTTATTTTTAATATAATAAGACCAAATCATCATAAATTAATCATCAATTAAAGTAAAAAATAGAAATAACCATTAATAAAAATAACTTATATAGGTCCTCTAACATCATTATTAATAAGAACTAAGGTATGATAGTATTAAAATCATGATTTTTGTGAAAGGGTTTAGTGTGTTTTTTACCATGTAAACAACCCTCATAAGTTTCATGATGAGAAAAAATGGTACCTGATGAAATAGTAGTGGTAGAAAATGTCGCATGAGAAATAATCATCTACATTTGGTCGCAGGTGATAATGTAGCATGAATATATGGTACTTAAATAATAATATAATATCACGTATCATTTCCATTCACCAATATATATAATCTTCACTCAACAAAATGCAGTCTAGTTTATTCAAAATGTAGTCTAGTTTATACAAAATGTAGTCCAATTTATATAAAATTCACTCTAATATATTCAAAATGCAATCCAATTTATATATGGATCACCATATTTTGGTCAAAATTTAAACCATTATTAAAAAATATATCATTGAATGCTTGGAAAGAGAATAGGAATTGGGAATATATACTTGCATCACCTCTATGAAGCTCTTCTAAGACTACTCATTCTCCAATCATTAGCAAAAAAGGTATTGAATGGTTTCATGTTTTACATGATAAATTAATGTCACCTAAATGGAGGAGAAATATCCCACTAGATGTGAAAAAAGAAGATGATGAAATGCATGCCCATGCAACAAGGATAAGAAGAGAAATGGAAAATGAAAGAGCCCAATGCTTACAATGGGTATCCAAAAAATTGAATCATGTTAGTGAGTGGAAAATTGTAAGAATTTACAAGATTTAAGAGGGACTGAATTCCCAAAAACAATGTGGTGAGTCACGCCATGAAGCTTACCTAGCATAAGCTGAAACAAGAGCAAGTGATGAGAGCGATAAAGTAAGTGAGGTTTGATTTATTACTTCATTGAATGAAGAGAACAAAAATCTATCCTTATGACAAAAGCTACAAGATTTAGAGTTGATCATATTTGAGTGTCTATATAATATAAAGATTAAACAAAAAGAGGATATAGCAAGGGAAGAAGCAGTATTGGAATGCCAAAAACTGTTAGAGGTTGAGAAATTATAGCATCTTACTAAAACATAGTGTAAAAAGGAAGAAGCCCAAGTGAGAAGAGAGGAGAAACAAAAGGCATCCAGTGTAGTTTATGAAGAAAAATCTATGGAAAAAGTCTATAAAAAATAATTTAGAGCCAAAGCTCAACATGAACAAGCTAAACTTCAAGCCCAAAAGCTATCTAAAAGGCTGAGTGAAAGTGAACTTTAATGAAAACTATACTTGGAGTAGATACATGAAAAAATTTCCATGTATTTCTATGAATAAGCATCTCCTCAATCTCTATGACCTTCAAGTAAAGACGGGTAGCCAAAGTCTATGGTGAGTTAAGATTCTAAATGGTATTCAGCTAAT